>ML677085.1:23672075-23737554 GCA_007922155.1 Mesoclemmys tuberculata | reverse complement strand
GAGGTTAAAGCAAGGTTCCTAAAGAATTTCTACCATAAATTCTGGGCTAGTAAAAAAGCTGGTCAGAATGTTTGTCAATTAATCAAAAAGTAAGACTTCCCCCTCCCCAACATATACACTGAGAAAGTTAGCTATTACAAGGATAGATTATCCTTGGGATCCAGGCCCCACAGGCAGAGGTGGCCAGAGGGTGGAACAAAGCAGAGTAACAGGCCATGGAGAAGTACTCAACTGATTGCTGGTGGTAGGCCGCCATCTTTACGAGGAAGATCATGGACTCAGGACTGGGAAGTGGAAGGGAGGAGAGCCTTGTGCATCTGGGAGGAAGACACTCAGGGCTTGTCTTCACCATTGTGCTACCTTCATGCCACAGTGCCAATTTAGTGGGTCTGGTGAAAAGACACTAAACTCATGGGAGAGCACTCTCCCATCAATGTCTGTAATCCACCTAAACAAGAAGCAGAAGCTATGTCAACAGGAGAGCATCTCCTGTTGACATAGCATAGTGTGGACACCACAGCAAGTCAATCTAAAGTACGTGGACTTAAGTTATGTAACTTATGTAATGTAACTAGCATAACTTAGATTGACTTAGCAGCGTAATGAAGACAAGCCCTCAGCGTCAGCACAGTGACAGAAGGCTAGACTAGAAAAAGAGTCTATCACGGGGTAACTGAAGGGTGGCTGTTGCACAAAACTTTGGTAGAGGTAAGTGCCTTTTAACCTTAAAGTTACTCCTAGGGTTAGTTGCACTGAGAAAACAGGGCTGTAAATGCTGCCAATTACAGAGGATGACAGGAGGATATTCTCTTCTAAAGATTAATGGAAAAAGTGCTCATTACTCCTAGTCAATTAGGGAAGGGAGACCAGTCCAGTCCCTGCCTTTCCTCCACATGTGCATCCTCATGTCATAGAGTTTGTACCCAACTTTCCTCAAATTCATGAGCTTTCAGAGGCAGGATTTTGGATCATGCTTTGCTCTCCACCCTTCTGGGACACAGAGTTCCCAATTCTGGAAGTCAGTTGCTTAAATAAAAAAACCCTGGTGTACCTCGCAACTGTAGCTCTGATGTATCCCACAACCCTGCCCGACCTATTGGAAATACTCTCTAACCCCGAACAGTATTTGCTGCTATTTTGTCCTACAACTATAAATACACCAACGAAGTGAAGATCAAGCCCTACTGTTTTAGGGCATAGCAACTCCGTAGGCCAGTGGAAGAGAGCAATTTCCTGTTGGTTACCATACACCAGGCAAACTAGTTGATTGTTACAGAGGTCCCAGATGTATTAAAAAAATGGCATAGCAGGTTACTCTTTTACACTCTGGGGAACTGAACTGTATACTGCAATTACAAAGGAGTTTGTGGGAAGGAGCAGTGAGAATCTAAACCTAGATATTTTCATGCATCTACTCAGGAAAAGCCTGGGCCTGAGATAGCAGGTGGTGTGGCAGGTCAGGAACGAGGTGCACTGACAGAGCTGTATGAGGACCCTAGTCATAGATAGCTCTGGGTGTTGCAGGTCAGGACTGACATAGCTCATATTACACTTGAGCTGGGGTTCTGACTCCCACCTTGTGTAGACACACTCGTGCTACCTCTCAGCGAGCTAGTGCTCTAAAAATAGTAGTGCATCTGCGGTAGCACAGCAGTGGCAGAGGCTAGCTGTGCTGAGTACAAACAAAGCTGCCTGAACACCATGGACACGTGTTCGGCACAGCTCATCCACACCACCGCTCACTGCTGGCTGTGCTACCCTGGCTACACAATAGTACTATTTTTAGGGTGCTACCCTGATGGGAGCAAGGGCCAGTATGTCTACATGAGCTGGGAATCACACAGTGGGATGTTTTTACATCACAGGGCATGTTGTGGGTAATTTTAGAGAGCATGTTGGTGCTGTGATCAGATACTGTATGTTGCGGCGTGATATTGCACATACACAAAAACCTGTAAGAGGCAAGCTGACCTGTAAAACTGCATTCTCCCTTTGGTAGTCCTGATAGCTTCTCTTTAACAGGTCAGGAAAATACCTCTGGAGGAATACACCAAACAGGCAAAAGAAAAGTTTCTTCTTTTCTCATTATTGCATCCTTGATATTTATAGCAAAAAATTAAACACAACTGAAGCATTTCATTCATAAATAAACTCATCACCATAGAGAAAATAGCTTCCCAGATAGTTTCCATTATCAGCTGGTGATCAGATGAGGACTAGGGGATGCTGCAATATCACAAACCCAACACTATGACCTCACTACTTTCTTTGAATTCCCTGCCCCAGCAGGTCAGTTCAATAACACAGCTAGAACCAAAAAGGGGATAGTCATGTGGTGACTGCTTTGACAGGAGTATTGAGTCAATGATATAATAGGCTTCTTCCATGATTCAACAATATTCCATTACACATACTAAGATGAGGTACCCAGACCGCATGCTTCAGGAGCATAACCTATATGGTCAGGAAGAAAACATTCCTGCCCTTCCTAAGAACACTGTTCAACTGGCCTGGTTTCACCTTCCTCCAAAGCATCAGGGCTGGACACTACTATGGATTGATTACTAAGCAGGGCAGAACTAAAGCCCATTCTGCTCTGACAACTACTATGTTATGTCAAGTAAGAGGACAAGGTGGACCAAAGTAGAGAGATAACCACCCCTAGGATTTCTCAGAAGAATAGAGCCATTAACCTCAATGTTCTGGATAAATTCCAGCTTAGATAACTAAATTCTGCCATCCTGAATTCCCTCAGCTGTTTCCATTGGATACAGTATGCTGCTTTACCTCCTGTTGGCATAAACAGTTGTGCAGTACTGCTATTGAACAGCTGCTGCATTCTACCCCAGAGATAGCTGCATTTCAGTGGTGGGTGAAGCAATTGCTGTATTATAGTGGCACAGGAGTAACACTATTGTTAAGGTTGTATTGTGCTGCCTGTTTAAAGGTAGATCTTTCTAAGATCAATATGCTTAGTTGGTTTCCTTGAAATTTAAGGTGCAGAATAGAGTTAGTGACCAAAATTTGGAATTATTTCCACCAGGGGTTCAGGCCCACAAAATAGCCATTTTTTAAAAAAAAATTGTAGGTGGGGTGGGGTGTGTGTGCTTGTTTGTTTTATTGCTTGTTTGTTTTTGCACAGAGCTACAGATCAAACTATTGATGTGATACAGGACAAAAAGGTCTCAATCTCTCAAGTTTTACCCAGGTTAGCATATGGTACTCACTAAATGTTTGGGGAACCCAACTTGAAGAAAAAGGTACATTTTTTACATTGCACATGCACCAATACAGAAAAACAGCCAGAGGGGTTTCCATACCCACCATTTTATATGCTTTAAACTCGAATCTTATAAGTGCTCTAAAATCTGTTGTTTGCACTGTTGTTGAAGCCATGTTAGTCCTAGGATATTAGAGAGACAAGATGGGCAAGATATTATCTTTTATTGGTGATAGAGACAAGCTGTGTGTTGCTCAAAAGCCGTGTCTCTGTCACCAACAGAAGATGGTCCAATAAAAGATATTTTCTCACCCCCTTGTCTCTATAAAATCTGAACAGTTACTCAAACTGCTTTGAAATTTGATTTGCCTCATACGGGCATGGGATACTGTTAATGATCCAACTTTGGGGTCATTTGACCAACAGGTTCCTGAGTTACAGGTCTCCACAGAGTTCCTTCTGCTACCTTGTATGTCTGTTTTGCTAGACAAAGTCAAAGTAACTTCAGATACATCTATATACTCTCTACAGTTATGAACACTGAGGTTATCTGTTGAGCGCTGGTAAACTCAACAAAACAGAGGATGACATGGCTCCATCCCATTGAGCCTGCAAATTGGGTAACTATTCATCTCTATTCATTTTGCATGGCAGATGGCACATTGTGTGGTGTAATAGAGATTTTTTTTGCAGGCAATTCAAATATATATTTGGACATAAATTCTTTACTAGTGATGAACGTAGGATATTGACTTTGGAGGAACTCTGCCAGTTTTGAAGCGGAAAAGAAAATTACAGCCTGTTCTTTTCCTTGCCAGGAGATATTGAAGTTAACAGAACTGGATCTCATGCCTGCAAACAGCACACACCATTTCATCCAAAGATGCCAAGCTACTAAGGTTGACAAGCAAAGATGAAGAGTCTAAAGTTAGCAGCAAAATGGCCTTTGGAAGCCAAACAGGAATGAGTCAGAACCTTGTTGCTGGAAGGAGTTCTCTGAGTCAGAAAAGGAAGATGGCTGAGCTCCCACAAGGCAGAAAAGCAATATAGCAAGCAGTAACTGCATCTGAAACAAAACTTAGCCCTAAAGGTGACCCGAACAGGGATTTTAAAAAAAAGAAACAACATTTAAGAACAGTTAAGACCTCAGCTCAGGAACGGAATATGTGCAGTTCACTAAATGAGTTACTTTTTCTAAGAATACAAATGTTGTGATGGTCGGTGCGACAGCGTTTAGGGAGTAACTGGGTAACTGCCTACCAAGAAAATGATAAACTTACACAGATTTGAAAATTACAAAACTAATCCTTTTGCATTAAAAACGTTTTAAAATCAGCTTATTTATTGTACCTGCAAGACATTAAGTCTGCAAGAGAGGAGTCTGTGATGTCCTCACAATACTAGAGAGATCCCCCTTCATCAAACTTTTAGATAGCACCTTTCATCCAGAAGGGCTGCAAAGCATTCTACCAGTTTCCTGAGATATATACTTCCCCCACCACTAAAATGCAGGCATTTCTGGGGCAGACATGACAACTAACAGCTGCACTACATATATTATATACACTATCCTACTGAAGCTGCAGGGGAAATTTAGAGAGACAAAATTAAATGAGCCAATTTAGAATTCAGGTGGGACACTGGAGCTAAACACCTCAGTGTAAAGATCCTATGGCACGTTCTGCAATAAGCGCTTCAATATTACATCTCATGCTAAGGTGATGCCTTCAGTACCACAACATAGCACACTTATACAACGCTGTGTGATTTATTCGCTACTAACTCCACCACCATTCACCCACCCTTTTAAGCAAGGGAAATGTTCCTGTTGCAGGAGAAACACAAAGCCTTGGCAAGCGACACAATCTCAACAAAGTCTTTAAAGAACACAAGAAATTCCAGTAGTAAACAGCTTGGTCAACATGGCTTTCAATTCATAAGAAACCATATGTTTTCATACTGGCACCAAAAAGCTCTCATGCAAGTTAACATGACCAACACCAACTTCAAGGTGATGGCCTTCATGGTATATTTGTATTTCAAACTTGTGCTGTGTTTCCGGGGAATACTCCAGACAGGATGGCAGCAGCACTAAGCCTGCTTAATGGCACAAACACAGGAACTCCATGTACGATGAATCCGGTGAAAGAACCCACAGGCTACACCTGACGAGTAAACAGGACATGCAAGAACACGCCTTTGGACAGGGGACTCTGAGGCTTTTCCTATGCCATATGCTTTGTGGCTGTGTTTGGGACAAAAGACGTACAAGCCTCATGGCAGAAACTATAAAATGCAGCTGCACCATCTCCATCCGTCCTACATTTGGATCAACTCATCTACAACTGAAGCTGTGAAACAAAGGACTGAGACCCATCCAGGTACTAGATGTACACTAGAGGAACTGTACAAGCCTGCAAACTCCAATATTGCTAAGAATCTGATATATCTGGACTTTGAAGTCAGTTGTGTGTATCTGATTGCTTTGATCATTTAACATCTCTCATTTTGTTTGTTTTCTTTCCTTTTATAATAAACCTTTAGTTTTACTTACTAAAGGATTGGCTGGCAGCATGGCACTTTGGGTAAGAAACAAACTCATGCTGTCCTGGTAATTTGGATGACACTTTGGGGATCAGGAGAACATTTCTGGTAAACAGAACAGAGTTTTAATAACTTATCTCTTTACTGGAACTAGTTGTTAAATGGGGGCCAGAGACCGAAATGCAATAAAGGGGCTGTGTAACTTCTTGTTTTAGCTTCTTGATAACCAGTGTGGGGGATTAAAAGCAGTGTGTGAGAGACTGGTTGGTGAATCTAACTGCAGTGTTAGCCACCAGTTTGGGAGAATCTGCTTTCCTTTTTGCAGCCTGCCCTGATCTTTGCATTTTCAGGTGGGCTCCCTAGGCATAGACAGGTCACAATAAGCATGATGAGATTAGGCTGAGGGTCAAGTGATTGTGAGATTTCAAAGTTCATGGGACTCCATGTGGAAAAGCTACTAGTGGTACTACGGTTTATATGAACATCAATTTTAGCTGAAGAACTTGGATCATCCATCAAGCACTTATTGGAGTATGATGCTATAAAACGATCTCTCCCCTTCTAGAAGGAAAGGAAGGGTGCACCTATTAACAGCACACAGCTTGGACACTGACCTCTGGGGAGACAACTCACCATGTTGGAGGCTATGTGTAGCTATGTCATGACTATCATTTCCTCAGGAGGAGGAGATTCAGGGCACACATTGGACTATAGAACCTCTGATCTTCAGAGCATCAGTATCTCTCTCCTCACTACCCCTCAAATTCCTGCAACATCCCTTACCCTTGTTTCCTATCACCCCACGAGGAGACGTTAACATTCAGTAATAAATAGAAGCATCTCACATACAAAGTGTATAATTCTGAAGCATGAATACAATTACTGTTCAAAATAGCAACACTGCCCTGGAAAGCAGTTGTTAGTAAATTAATGACCAGATTGTTAGGAGTGTTGCCTCAGCTTTGCCTTGGGGTGCTAATTAGCCAACAAGTCATTAATTCACTGGTTACAAGTGGTTTCTGAGGCATTACTGGTTTTGACATCTTTAATTCACCACTTTCTTGAAAAGCTCCAGATGACCTGAGCTTTATATCAACCCCTTGCTGCCACTGACACCAACACCATACAGAAAGGCAGCTGCAGGCATCCAGTGCTGGCCAGTCTGAGGTCACTAATCAATACGCAGGACTTCTTCCCTGGGAGAGGGAGAGGAAGGGCTAAACAGTCACTACTCTGCAGCCAAATAGGAAAACTCTCCAGGTGAGTATCTGAAACATCCTGAAACGTGAAAAGTTCTTGTTTCATTCATGTTGCTTTCCCACTTTGCAATCCCCAACCAACATGTCAGTGCTCTGGTTCCATTTTCACTTTTATTCTTGATGATGAAGTCTCTGCCTTGCAGTAAACTTGAGCTGCCTGCCAGATGTATTTAACATGTTTTACACTACAAAACCATGGTTTTGATTTAAGGGGATACATATTATTGCTGCTGGAAGTGATCAGAATCAGCTCTGTCAATGCACCTTAGTCTATTCACCTATCTACTGTAAGGTTTTATGTTGCCACCCATCACCATAGTACGAGTGCCTTCCATGTGAAATCAATAGCAATAGTAAATTCACTAGAGAACTTCAGGGAGTCTAACATTTCTTCCCTGGTAATCTAGTCCCAACCCACACCCTCCATAGCTTTACCATTGCACCTTGATTTTGACATACAGCAACTCCTGCAATTGTGAGGAGAGACTGCCATTTTTGCACTGGTGTTGCAACAGTGACAAATGTGTACAGTTTTCATACACTCGTTTTCACTCGTCATTCCAATAACGCAAAAAAGTAAGAAGCAATATTGCAAACACAGTTCATTCAGTGACCTCGGCCACAGAATGTGCTTTTGTTTAGACACAAGCATCTCGGCAATCCCTAATAACTGCAAAAAGAAGACATGACGGTTTGGATAAAGTGTGCTATTTGTTGGCATTTCTCTGTGGCAGTTCCTGTTTAAGGCTTTAAGAACCACTCCCAGGAAGGGTAAAAGGAGCCAACTGAAAGATTTATGCAGTTCCTTCACAGCTAGTACAAACCACATTATAACACACCACACTGCCAGAACAGAAGGGTCCACAAGAACGAAACCTTACAAATAATCTGAGTGCAAGACCCTGAAATCAATGTACAGCTAGAAACAGTTTAACAATGGTCCTCCTGAAACAGTACTGAAAATGGGTGTTAGCATAAATGGGGCAAAACCACCTTCAATTCCATTTAACAACAGATTATAGAAAGAAGTGTTAAAACTCGCTCACACTTTCTGAAATGGAATTAAAGCCAGTACTGCCCATCTACTCTAGCACTTGCAACATTTTACACACCATTTTTTGTGTGTGTGTGGGGGGGGAAACATATTCCTCAAGGCCAGTATCAGCAATACTTCAATTTCCCAGCACAGACCAAGTTTGGAAGCATAAGGGATCAGTGCAGTGCAGGCCCAGCTGTGATGGAAACCCTTTATATGAAATGCATGTGGAACAGAATCACTGAAGGCACAGCTGGGAACAACCAGCATGAATAGAGTTAGAAAGGCAGGGGAGCTAGACCCATTTTCTGCAGGGTAACAGTCTTGCTCTTAACTCAACATAAAGTGAGGATGAGCCCCAAAGGGTAGCAGGTGTTCTAGCCCTGAAAGTTCCTATCTTCCTACTGGGTAGGCCCCTAATTTCAACAAATATATAAATCTATTAATCTAAAAATAGGAGAAATTCAACAGCCATTTTGCTTGAAGCCTATGATGTTCTTGCCTCTTCCCCTTGGGCGTCAGTATGTCCACATATCCCCTTCAGAGCTCTATTCCTGTGTGTAGTCCCCTCAGAGTAGAAATACATGGGGCTAGTTAAAAATTATCCCATGTCAGACTAGTTTTCATGAGCCAACAAAGTAGCACCATGCATGATCTTTTGAACCTCCCCAAACTCTAAAGAAACCAGTCAAAAAGCTGGCAGTTCCTTTGGGATTTGCTCATGGTTGCCACTTTCAGTGAAGGCCTATCACTGCTTTACTGTTATGCAACTGAGTAAGACCCTCATTTTCAGGGGTATTGAACTCAGAAAAAATTCTCTGTTCCAAGCTCAGTCTGTCCAGAAGCTTTTTAACCCCATGGCCGCGCCAAGTCTATGCAGTTCTCCTTTCCATTCAAATCCCAGGACGATACTTACCACTTGTCAGTTTCTCTAACACAATCATCTTATATACTCATGTCCATTAAGTTTAAAGACCCAAGAGTCATTAAAGGAACTCTTAGATATGAGGTCCCATGTGGAGTAAATCTTGATGGCAGACTTCCATTGGATAGTCGCCTTGCTTTCAAAGCTGATCTCTATCAGTATGACAAGATAAGGGCATTATTTAAATAATCATTGATAACTGTGCATGGCATATTCAGTCCTCTCAGCGTAGCATGCTAAGGAATAGGGCTCTCGGTAAGCAGCTTCAGAGTGAGTTCAACAGACCATAATGCGATCTCATTCGGAAATTATTCAGATCCAGAACAATTTTATCTCTTAACAACTTCCTAATCCCCATACCCCACTTCTGCAGCTTTACCTTTTAAAGAACACCATGTGCCCACACCCAACCATACCAATCTTTACTTCTAAATTTAAAAAATAATAATAAAAATAAGATAAGGTCAAACTCAACAAAAGGAAATAAATGAAATAAAAAAAAACCACAGCACTCTGAGGATAAATCTTGAGTGCCTGCACTAAGCCATAACCTCTTCACTGATTTCTTCCCCCCTTAACAGATTCCGGGGCTGTAATAACATTTAATCCTCAGAAGCTAATCTAAATGTAACACTCAAAAGAAGACAAAGACAACGCAAAAGAAAAAAATTTGGCCACTGCCTTTTGGGAGTCCTGCTTTATCCCAGGAGCGAGCGCATTAATAGAGCTTGGAATGAAATGCCATTTTATTCTCTGTAGTAGGGAGGGGATTAACAAATTGTCTTCTCTAAACCCAGTCTGAGTCATGGCTCTCTGAGCACTGAGAAAAGGATGTGGAGCAAAGTGAAGGGTGGGGAACATAGGTCTTTTATGTACGTGCTGCTTCTTTTGTGGGTGGCTACTGATGTGCAGAGTTTGCTAAACAGGGAAGGAGGGAGAAAAAGTTCTGGGTCCCCAGACTTTAATTCTACTGGTTAACAAAGGACAAAATAATAATGCAGCAACCATAATGAAATCAGACAATGTGTCCATAGCAGTGCTCCAAGTCACCATACCATACAAGCAACAAGGGCACTTTACTGCAGGTGCTGAAAGAACTGCCCATTTTCCAAACTCGGGTCAGTGGTTTCCCGTTACCAGGAGGTTCTTCTTGGGAGAAAGATGCAGGCTGCACAGAACCCAGGACAGGAGAGTGAGCAGTAGGCAGGGAGGATAGCTGTGCAGCTCCCGGAGATTCTTCACAGGAAGGTGAAGGCTCGGTTCAGGTGTGGTCAGGAACAAACACTGGCACACAAGATCAGACCACTAACCCATCCCGCATAGTAGCCTGCCTCCAGCAGCAGCCAATACCTGATGCTTTTCTCACAGACTCACTCTGTGCCACCTGTAAGATGGCGATAATAAGGCCTACCCACCTGCCTCACAGGCACATTGCAAAGACTCGTTAGTTAAGATCTGCACAGCACTTGATGGGCCATATAATGCTATATATATATATATATATATATAAATAATACGATGGGCCATATAATGCTAAATAGAGAAAAACCAGTAGTGCGCTTGGCCACTTGTGCAAAGCTACAGCTGTTTAAAAGGGCTAGGGAGGGAAAGAAAGGGATACTCAGACGCCTATAAATGCCACAGACGCTATCTCCATGATTTGTGCTTCTCTGACCTTTGCTGCAATATGGTCTCTGTAAAGTAGAATTTACTCACTGTGGCAGAAGTCCCATTTTCATTTCCCCACACCTCCCCAGTACACTCAAATGTAAATTCAAATGTTGGATTTGATAAAAGGTGACAAAATGTAGGGCAGCTGGGTCTGATTAGGTGTGTACGCACACAAGGCAGAGAAGGCAAGTCTAGGAATACACCATGATTGATGAGAGAAGAAAGAGTTGTGGAATGGAGACAGAGCCTCCTCCAGAGGGAAGAGCTACACCACTTCCAATTCCCTCTTGTAATACAGGAGCAGTTGTGGTCAAGTGCACCGTGCATGGAGATGGGAGTTGGCAGACCTGAGTTTTATCCCTAGCAGAATCTGTGCAACTGTTTGTGTCTCAATTTCTCCACCTGTATAATGGAGATAATCAGATTTATTCACCTTGGTAAACGACTTTCAAATTTACAGCATAACTGGTCTGCTCCTTCTGTTGATTTGTTGCTCACTGAGATCATTGGGCCCTTTTTGATCTGGGATAGGGGGTGGCAAATTCTGCATTCTTCAGCATTCAAACAGTACCTGACAAAGACTTTTTAGCACAAATGTTTGGTCCTACCCAGTAAGTACGGATACTGATACATACACACACACAAAGGAACTTCCCCTCATTCTACCCAAGAGTAGCTCTGTTCTAGTTTTAGGACTACAAGCTCTTTGGGCAGAATTGTGTGTTCATATATGTCTGTAATGAGGCCCCAATCCTGAATGGGGCCTCTAGGCACTACTGCAACACACACACACACACACCCGCCCCCGCGCTGGTCAGTGATTAACATGTGGTACCATCAACCCCTTCAATGGCACATTCCAACACAGAGCCCAGGATGTAGGGCAAAATTGCTTGCTACTTTCTAAGAATCTCCATTCTAAAGAGGTAGATGATATGAGGTACTCTTTCACTTTCATATTTACCAGCCCTGCATAGCCTGTTCTTTCCCAATAATCAAAGCTTCAAGCACATGATTCCCAAGCTCTCTTTTCAAAGCAACCATGGGAATGTCAAACCAGATATCATACTGGGCCCAATGGAAAGATCTGGTCGAAGGAGAGCTGCCATCTAAGTGAACCCAATGAAAATATCTCTATTTATAGTGGCCGAATTCTGCTTGCTCTTCCAACAGAAATTATTATAAGAAAGCGCAAGTAGACAAAAAGGAAATCTCAGACTGGCTGTCCTTAGCAACACAAAGAGATGGCGAAGGGATCTCTAAAACCCTAGAACATTCTTGCTAAATCTCAGGAAATCATTAACCTTTGTACTGATCTCAATTAGTTGCCACTTTGAGGAATGGTTGCATTACCAGATGATAACATATGCTGCATGTCTTCATCTTGCAAGGAACAGGAAGGTCAAATAAACCACAAGGGAATCCAAGTGAAGGCTGCCCTAAAAATAGGTTTGACAGTCCTGTATTTGTTATTATAGGCATAACCTGGGGTCTTACTCTTTTCTAACAATTCATTATTTATGTTATATATTATATCCTTGTTACATGTATTCTCACCCACTGCCTATACAATTCTGGAAGCACACACAGATAAAATGTCTTCCCTCTGTTCAAAGGGAGCTGTCAGGTCTTGATTACCACATCTACAATTTTCAGATTTTATTTTAATAATTTAAACTTTACTAAGGAGAGTTCTCTGAAAATGTCTGAGCTGTATCAGTGCATTGATTTTTTAAGTACACTGCATGTGAGCTTTTGCAGCAACCAAATTGTCCAAGTAACAGTGCAAAATTATAACAGGTTATGTAATGCTTTGGCAGCCGAGCATAATAAAAAAAGAATACAATATAATATGCTGTGTACCCCACTTACATACAACTGTATATTCTATTTAGCTAAATATCATGCAGTCTGGACCTGATCCAATTGTACTGCATATGTTGCTACTCCAGTTTATTGCATATCGGCCCATTGTTTGTTATACCAAACTGAGGTACAAATGTTGCTCTTAACAGTATAATTGTGCTGGACTCATGAATAGTAAAGAATTCTCAAAAAAAAGTACATTTTTTCTTAGACAGCTGTTAGTACACATGGAACATGCTGGAAAATGCTACTGGAGCACAAAAATCCCATTTGTGTTTTCTAGATTCACCCTTATCTCCTTCTATTTTTCTTTTCTAAGAAATTCTACACTTTGACCTTAAACTTTCTCCCTTAAAATTAGCACAAAGAGAGAGAGAGAATTTACAACTGTTCAAGCCTCTAAATACTTAATATGAGGTAACATCACACTCCATTTATATGACTATCCAGGGTCTACACACAGGGAGTATTATAAACACAAATAAAACTGTTGCAAACAGAAATGACTTCTTACTTTATCTGGTTCTCTGCAGCAGTGGCTGCCTCATGGAATTGCTCTGATGTCAGCTTGTAGATTTCAGCATTCTGAAACAAAGCAAATATTGCTCATCACTCAAGACTGTTTTCTTGTACCCTATCCTGTGATGCAATTGTCTTCGATAATAAACAACATTCAATGCACACCCAGCAGGCACGATAATCCGCTAGAAAACAAGTTTATCTCAACCAATATAAAAACATGAATATAAAAGCACATGTGCACTTTTCAATAGATCACATCAAGGCAATAAACTTGAGGCATGCTGCTGAAGACACCTCCATGCAGAACAGGGATGTGGGGAATGGTAGGCCTTTTGGCCAAATGCTTCGCTTGTATTACTTCATTCAAACTTCTTGTCCAACAGGAGTTTCCAGTGCTTATTGGGGTTTATTTAATTGCTCTGGGAAGCCTATAGGTTACTGATTTGTAAGTGTCAACGCTAGTTGCTAATACTGTTCACCTAAGGTGAATTAATTTTATATTTCAACCCCACTGACCAAGTAACTTGCTTTTTAAGGAAAATTCCTTGAGCCATTTGTGGACTAGCTACCATGTTTCCCCTTTAACAGTATAGTGAAGAGCATCAGCAGTCAGTCTGAAAGACATACAATAACCAACCACTTAAAAAAAAAAAAAAGAAGAGATGAGATGAAAATGGTCTTGGGCATAAGGACTGAAATTTACCTGGGGCCCATTTTTGCAGCACTCCTTACCTGTCTCCTGATTTTGTCATTTTAAGTTAAACACAATTCTCTCCCTCCCCAATTTTTTCTCCTGTGATTGCACCTGCGGTCCTCCACATCAAGAAACTGCAAGTATTGTTCAATAGTTGAAAAGGGAATAGGGCAAGTCACCGTCTGTGTCTCTCAGTTTCCCTTCTGTAAAGTGGGGATAACACCTGCCTATTTCACAGAAGTCTTGTGACTTTTAGATAATGGAAAGGTTTATGAAGTGCTTCGTTGAAAGGTACTGTATTTAAGTGCCATTTCTATATATAGCTGCATTTATGTAACACACAAGCCACTGAAAGGAATTTGTTTTCACAAATTTTGACCTCAGAGTAACTCTTAGAACTGACGAATCATGGATAAGTAATCAATCCACAATGAGTTTTGACAGCCAGTGGTCATGAATGTCTTTGTTTGCTTATTTGTTACACAATAGTCAAACTTCTATGCTGCAAAATCCTTTTTACTTCTTTCAATAGCAAAAAGAGTTCAAATTTTAATTGAGCTTTTTTCTTTGCCCTGTAAACAGACCTGATGACTTCCAGCTCCCTGCTGTTTCTTATTCACATATGAACCTACAAGACCTGTACGCCAATTAATTAAATTTGCCATTAAAAATTAAACAATGTGAAAAGGTAGGTCTGAGCGTTGTTCTCTGAGAGTTTCATAAGTCTCACTGTTTCTCCAATTACTTCTCAAGCAATTTCCATATTTCATACCACCTGATTTCTCAAAAGAACTGGGTTTGTGAGATCAAAACAAGAGAGAGAAAGGTTGGAAAATTAAGTATTTTTCAGGCAATTGGAAGTAATGCCATCAGATACCATTAACCAGCAGCAATTTGCAGTGAAACAGCAGCAGGAGAGGAAAACAGGAACAAATATGTTATGTGATGCCCAGTACAAAGTTGGCATTTAACCCACCTAAGGAAGGGAAAAAAATCAGCCAACACATTTGCTTGCGAATAGGCTTGGAGATTTAAAGCGGTTGTGCCTGGGCCTTTGCCTGTTTATGAGAGAGGGAGAATTCAGCCTCATGATTTTATTGTGACAGAGGTAACAGAAATACTGATGACGCCACTATTGCATCAAGCTCCTACCCCAGCCCCTGGGCAACATCAGATGCAATCCTCAAGCATGGACAGAAGTACTGCATGGAACCAGTAAAACATCAATCACTCCAGCTTTCAAGCTGGGTGGGAAGCAGGCACGTGAGAACCAAGATGGGGTGGGGCATCTCAACCTCTGTGATCAGGAGGGAGAGAAGGAAGACAATCTTGCCAGACCACATGCCAGACAGCCTGGCAAGTCTCATGTGAGTGCCATGTGGGAGTATGATGGGAGGTGAGGGGCAGAGGAGGCATAGAAAGGAATTTAAAATGCCACATTTAGAAGGGGAAGTGGGAAATCTAAATACAGATTCTATAAAACCTCTTCCCACTAATCCGGATGCCTTCTGTTTATTTTCAGGTTACTCCTCTCTTTTTCATTTTGGGAAGACTCAAACCAGGGCTTACTCAGCAAATAGAAGTGTTTAAAAGATTTCCCCTTCCCTTTGGGCCTCTTCCTCTTTGGGGGTTGCTTATTCCTTGCCCCAGGTTTATTGCATACATAGAATCATACAAATGTAGGGCTAGAAGGGACCTTAAGAGGTTATCAAGTTCAGGCCCCTGCACTGAGGTAGGGCCACGTAAACCTAGACCATCCCTGATAGGTGTTTTTTCAACCTGTTGTTAAAAACCTTCAAAGATAGGGATTCTACAGCTTCTCTTGGAAGCCTATTCCAGAGCTTAACTACCTTAGAGTTAGAAAGTTTTTCCTAATACCTAACCTAAATCTCCCTTGCTGCCGAGTGAACGTATTACCTCATGTCCTACTTACAGTGGAGATGGAGAACAAATGATTACAGTCCCCCTTATACCAGCCTTTAATGTATCTGAAAATTTATCCGGTCCCCCCCACACGCTTCTTTTCTCAAGAGTGAATATGACCAGATTCATAATCTTTCCTCATAAGAAATTCATAAAATCTGACCTATCAGTTTTGTTGTTCTCTCTCTGGGCTCTCTCCAGTACTGCAGCAGAGGCGTCACCAGTGCTGAACAGAGCAAGACAATTAGTGTAGCAGTGTTGCATATACTATGCCCCAGAATGATATTAGCCATTTTTGCAACTGCATCACATTGCTGACTCATTCATTGATCTACTGTAACCCCCAGATCCCTTTCAGGTGGACTACTGCCTAGCCACTTATTCCCTCTTCCTATGTATATTACTTTGCACTTGTCTTTATTGAATTTCAATTTATTGATTTCAGACCAGTTCTCCCAATCATTTAGTAAGAACCAATTCCACCCAACTGCCTCTCAATCTGAGCACTGATGAGTAGTGGTTCTATCATTTGGGGCTTTTCCTTCAGAGAGTGTACTTTTGAGAGTCCCTCATATCCAATCTATGCCTGCAACATTTGTTGCCTCTTGTCATAGTTTGAATCCTATCCGTGTAATCCTGTGCTGACACTCCACCACACTGTGACAGAACTTTCCAATAGCTCAAATTAACCCAGGGCTTTCTAACTTGCCTGAAAGCTCAGAACAGGCAGGCATGTGAAAATGCAGGATCATCTTTATCCACATTACTCTGGGTGACAACTTCTTCAGGTCCTCCATAACCACAGGTGTTGTTGGTGTCTGCAGCTGGACCTGACTGTGGCATTACTGAGCTTCAACAGAGAGACTGTTGGCCATATGTTGCGTAAAGAGCCCCACATTAGGAAAGGAAATTCAGCTGCTAGCCTTCATAAAAACACGCTTAGAAAACATCCCACACAGGATATAGTGTTGCCAACTCTCATGACTTTAATCATCAGTCTCATGACATTTAAAGTTTCACTTGAAGCCCCAACTCATGGAGACAAGTGGCTACATGAGAATTCGAGGTGTCATTAAAAAGATCCTAAATTTCCAGTCCTTATGGCTGAAAAAAAAGTCTGATAATATAACCCAATAGGCTGATAATGAGAATACTATTAAGAGATTATGAAAACACAGTCTCAGATCTCTCTCTCTCTCTCTCTCTCTCTCTCTCTCTCTCTCTCACACACCCACCCAGCCCCTTGATCTAAAAACTTCGCTTCCACGCTAAATCTGAGGTTCAAAACAAATTTTGGTTAATTCCCCAAATACACACAGGCTCCATTATGTCTTCATTCTCTTCTGTACTGTCCAGTTACTTCCAAAATACTAAGCAAAAATCCCAAAATACAGCAAGGAAAGCACTTCTTGGTCTTTTTCAGAAGTAGACAAGCTGAAATGTCATGAGAAAAATCCTGCCAGCTCAGTTTTGCCCTTACATTGAAGCCCATACATACCATCTCAGTAGAATGTGTGCATTGTTCACTAGGATATATGAAACACTTAACATGAGAATGTGAGAGAAGAAGTGAGAAAAACCTGAAACTAATCGGAATGTAGGTGAAATGCTTTGTTAACCTTAAGCAGCAGCAGCAGCAAAAAGCTCTAACACCAGAACACAGATTTATCCATCAGGTTAAGAACTGGGTCAGTGGATCAGAGGTAGTTTGGATATAAAAAGACTACAGACACCAAAGCTATCTTGAGGTATTTTGACACCTTGGTCTACAGAATCCTGTCATTGGTCATAGTGCTTAAAGATACAAAGAGGATTAATGGCTGTTGAAATGTTGCCAGCCTAACTGAATACTAGCAATACTTCTGATGAAACAGAGCAGGCCATTGGAGGCCTTGACAAATGCTACAGATGACAGCTGAGGGATTAGATGGTAAAATCTGCCTAACACCTGACAGATGCATCACTTACATTCCCCCCGCTTGTGTGCAATCTCCAGCATTCAAACAAACTTCCAGATATGTGGCCCTAAAGAAGCTGAAAGGAAAGTGAGTTTCCCATGTCTGCTAAAAGAGAGGAATACATTCTAGTCTGCAGGAGGATGAATACAAAATGAAAGATGGGGGAGAAGGGGCAAGACAAGGGAGACATTACCACCTCTGCCACAAGCGTCTACCAAAAGATTTTAAGCGCCTGCTTCCCAATATCATTGAAGTCAGACATCAAGACCTCACATAACACTCATGCGAACCTGCGTGTCTGCTGCCTCCTGTCATTTGCACACAGATCTCGTGAAGCAGCTGATACAAATGTTCAGAGCAGTGGCTCTCAAACTGTGGTCTGCAGACCACCGTGGCCTACTTGTCTGCTGAGTGGCCCACTGAGTGGGAGGTGGCAGTGGCACTCCTTCCCTGAGCACCGTCGTGTGGGGCTGGCCTACGGCCACTGGCACTGCCACCACCCTTCTGAATGTTCCTGGGGTGCAGAGGAATGTTTGGGAGGGGGAGAAGCAGTGATGGACAGCAAGGCTCAGGGAGCAAGCAGCAAAGGTTTTCAAACTAGGGGGGCATGGAAAACATTGGGGGGCAGGTGATTGGTGACACCAAGCAGTCAGGCCATCACTGCATGGCGGGGCTCAGGGAGGGAGCGCCCGCTCCACCCCTGACTCACTTCAGTGGGCCACCAAGCCTGTCCAGGTTTGGGGAGGCACAACTACAAACTGCAGTGTCACTGCAGAAGGGAGATCTCCCCCTGCCATCAGAAGGGTTTGTCTCACAGCCATTGACTCCACAACAGACACAGCTAGCCAAGGAGACACACGACTGCTCTGCCCTCTCATCAGTACTTCAGGGAGCACAGCCAAATGGGAGGCAGAAATCTGGGGGAAGAAAGAGGGGGGACACATGACCCCACATCTTCCCCCACACGTTTCCTCTGCATCACACCAAAGGGTAGACAGACTCTGCAGTAAGAAGCAGGCACACCCATCTCACATATCTATAAGTGCTCACACTCCTTTTCTTAAAGTATTACTCAGTACATGTTTACATGAAGTACACATATACTTTTGTCAATGAGTTTCTCAGTTCGGGGGTCTATGAGTAACACTACATTTGAAAAGAGGCCTGTAAAAAGTCTGAGAACTTCTGGTTTAGAGAGAGTACACGTGTGCTCAGAAGGCCACCACTCACAGGAGGGCAACAGAGAAGGTCAATTAAAAACTTCAGCTAGGGCAGACTGCAGCAGCCATATTTGCTCAGCAGTGCCTCCTAGAGGGAGCATGTTCCAGCTGTGCTCCAGAGTCTGTAATAGCCTAATTTTTCATTCTCATATGTAACTCAGATTGCTGGTTCTGATCTATAAAGAGTCCCCCATGGATTGGAACATGATAGACTCATAGACTCATAGGTCAGAAGGGACCAATATGATCATCTAGTCTGACCTCCCGCACAAGGCAGGCCACAAAACCCTACCCATACACATTTATAACAACCCCGAACCCATGACTGAGTTATTGAAATCCTCAAAAGTGAGATTTGAAGACCTCAAGCTGCAGGGAATCCACCAGCAAGCGACTCATGCCCCATGCTGCAGAGGAAGGCGAAAAACCTCCGTGGCCCCTGCCAATCCGCCCCGGAGGAAAATTCCTTCCCGACCCCAAATATGGCGATCAGCTAAACCCTGAGCATGTGGGCAAGACTCACCAGCCAGCACCCAAAAAAGATTTCTCTGCAGTAACTCAGTTCCCATCCCATCCAGCATTCCCACAGACCATTGAGCAGACTTATCTGCCGATAATCCAAAATCAATTGCTCAAATTAAACTATCCCATCATAACATCCCCTCCATATACTTATCAAGCTTAGTCTTAAAGCCAGATAAGTCATTTGCCCCCACTACTTCCCTCGGAAGGCTGTTCCAGAACTTCACTCCCCTAATGGTTAGAAACCTTCGTCTAATTTCTAGTCTAAATTTCCTAATATCCAATTTGTACCCATTCGTCCTCGTGCCTATAATAGTACTAAACTTATGATTTGAGAGTCCCCATCCCATCCCTCCCCCCATAAATCCTAGGGCTGCAAGCAGAGTCCCTTGAATAAGCCTTTTTCAGTGGATGACTCTTGGGAATTGCTACCCATATACACTCATGCTTTGGTCTGAAAGAGCTGAGTTTTGGATCTTCAGGACACATTGCAAAGGCTGGTCACTTCAACTCTCGGGGTGGGAGTGTTGCAGAGCTCGTTCTCTATTTGCTGTCATTCGTCCAGCAAACACACACAGCTGATGTTTTCCACTGCTACTAAGTGTAAATGTACCTGAAGGATAATCAACAGGCACACTTTGCAAATTGAAAAATGGCTATACATGGCTCCTGTGAATAATGGGTTAAACTGAAGGGCATCTTTTATGAGATTTTACT
This sequence comes from Mesoclemmys tuberculata, assembly GCA_007922155.1. Classification (NCBI taxonomy): domain Eukaryota; kingdom Metazoa; phylum Chordata; order Testudines; family Chelidae; genus Mesoclemmys; species Mesoclemmys tuberculata. The sequence goes on along the minus strand of ML677085.1, from coordinate 23,717,477 downwards.
TACTTTTCCCTGGGATCAGCACAGGGAAGACACAGGAAATAATGGGGGAAGTGTTGGCACGGGGAAGGGTGGTTACTATCCAAAGGCAGCTTCTAAATGAAGCTCTGGTATTTGTTGTTCAAGCGTGGGCTCATCCACTCATCCACTCCTCCTACCCGAGCCTGCAGTGAAGTCAGAGTGCTGAAACTGTGACACTCAATTCATTCCCTTGGCAATGGGCTGTGAGATCATAAATGCTAGATCAGGATTCACTGCAGAATAAGGGAGAAGAGCTACATCTGCAATACTAGCAATGGGGAAATTAAACTAGTCAGTGGCAGGAGCATATTTCTGTTTGAAGAAATCTGCTGCAACTCTACCCCTGGGTGAAAGCAAGATAATACTTAACAGCTACAGAAAGCTTTTCGTATCCAAAGTGCTTTACAAACATCAGTTCTCTCAATGCCCCTGTGACGGAAATGATTGCCTATCCCTGTTTTGCAGGTGATGAAAATGAGACACCAAGTGGTTACACAACTTGCCATAAACCCACAAAAAGGCATGCGTTAGAAACAAGACTAGATCTCAGAACTTGCTAGTTCCAAGTCCTGTACTCAGGCTTTTCTACCAGATTAAGAACGCATTTACCATCTGACACTGGGCTTCCATAATGCTGGGGTCACATTCAGCAACCAGCCTGCCTTCAGCAAGAAGGCTCCAGAGAGGAGACTGGTTAAAAGCTCTCTCTGTAAATAGAGGTCTCGTTTTGCGCACAGGGCCAAGTGTCTCAACGTGCCCCTCAAATAGCCAAATTCAGCAGCTCTTCCTGTAGAAAGCCATTAACATCTCATTGAAAACGTAAAGAAAAGTCTGAGTTTAAAAAAATTCTACTGAACTGAATTCTATTTTTCTTCCTCTCTCTCTCTCTTTCTGACACACTTCCATGGAAACAGATCTTCTAGTTCGTCAGAAGTCATTGTTCCAGCAACTCAATCCTCACCTGTGGTTACAAGGCCAATAGCTTCCAGTTGGAAAGAGAAGCCGTATGTAAACAAAAACTCATAAAACAACCCTTACTACTGTGAGTAACCCCAGCAATAATAAAACAAGGGAACCAAAATGCAAAAAATAGATCACATTCTATAGAAGCAGAATTGAGTTAAAGTAGACAGCTAGCAAAGTTCGCTATGAAGCGTCAGCGGTGCTTTAAATACAGAGTTCTGAAAAGCAAAATCAGCTTCATGGAGAAAGGCCATAAAATGCCAGCAAGCAACACAGACTTTGCATTGCCTGATGCTGTCCTTGTCAGAAACCCCAGAATCACATGTAAAATGCCTCGGAAGAGTATCTTCTCACACAGACTTTCTAGCTGAAAGTCTAACATGTAGGGCTTCTGTGAGGAATTCACAGACAATGCTCTAATCAATTATACCTGACAACTGCAGGTAAAAAGGCTTCACCAGCATTGATTAAGCATCAAGATTTTTCAGCATCTGGTTTGCAGAACTCCTCGACCTGTTTGTCCTGCACAGATAAAGCAGCACCCAAAAGGCTTCAGAGCAGGACAGCTGCTGCTCAATGTCTGTCTGGGTATTGTGGCAGCACTGCCAGCCACACAGCAACACACGGGTCCTATCAACAGATCAGGGTCACAAAAGCAGAAAGGGACTCCGAGGTCCTAGCACAGATTGAGTCTTACAACTCTAGTAAGAACATAGTAACTATTAAAATTGGGGTAAGGAAGAAATGGCTTGTCAGAGGGGCAGGTTACTAGTCTGCATAACCAAAAGCTTCTATCAAGATAAATGACCAGCACTTCAACAACAAAACTAGCAGTCTTCAGGTAACTGCAGTATATTGAAAAGGGATTATTATTAAATACATTCCACCACCGATCCCCTCTGCATTAGAGGGATATTTGATATGTTAAAAAGATTGTAATGACTGTCCAAGGGCTGGTATTTGGCAGAAGCCTCTATCACTGGTTTCTGAACAACCAAAGCCCACTCTCCTCCCACCAAGACTGCTGTGGCTAAAAGACTGGGGCATTCTTGGTGAGAAACCCCTAGGAACTGCAAGTGGCTGGCCTGGTAAGTAAGTTTTGTCTGTCCATACCAGAGACCTGGACTGCATTCTCAATCCTAAACTTTTGCAGAACAGGTAGCCAACAATGCAGCTGACTGGATTCCAAGAGGCACCCAGTGCCCATAGTGGAGGGTCTTCAGGAACAGGAGTTACACGCAGAAGGGGAGGAGAGCAAAAGAATGTAGGTCATATGTCAGTCCACCAACAAGGGCATGGAAAACTCCATGGAAAAAATAAAGTTACTTTTTTTGAGGAGGAAGGGAGAGAACAGTCTGGCCAATCATTTTCCTTTCTTCCCTCTTCAGGTTATTCCCCTCCAACAGCAAATTACTCTGCATGCAGTTTCCAGCAAAGCAAGCTTTGCTAAATAACCCTGAGATGTGCAGGGCTGAGAAACAGCCAACAAGCAATGATGAAATGTCCCCAAAATGATTAACGAAAACGGAGATCATCTCTCAGGTTACACATGAAGCCTGTTGTACTTTCCCCTCAGCACATGGGCAATGCTGTAAGAGCCATTCCCAAAACCTCTGATATTCAAAAGCTCATTTGGTTGGCAGGGAGCCTGTGGATTTGTGGACAGACTGTCACACAAACTGTCAGGTTTTTAGAAAGACGATCAGACCTCTCTTTGCCTGAGTTACGAAGCACATCAAAGGCACAGAAGATGAACCAGACACACAGACCGCATAGATCTGACTGAGTGGTGGGTGTATATGTTCAGAGCACTGTTCTACTTGTGGTGACGAGAGGAGGTTTATAATATGACTAATCAAGGGCAGAAAGTTCCTGAAATTTGACAGTTTTTGGCAGCAATTCTCATCTTTGCATTTATATATTTATGAAAGACACTTCCACACTAAGGGCAAACTTGGGAAAGAAAAAAATTACACAAACAGCAATTTCATTTGCCACCACTTTTTTCTTTTTTTTGTTCCCTCAGCTATTTTTGAAGATATCTATATTTTGAATCTGCGCTCGCTCATTTTCAGAGCCTGGAGCTTCTCCTCTGATTTCATCCTGCAGAGAAGGGGGTCTAGTAGTTACATCAAGGAAGTTACTTACCCTGTTGTAACTGGAATTCTTTGAGATGCATGGTCACTATGTGGGTACACATGCACTCAATGGGCATGGGACTGAAGAATGCTTGCAATCCGTGTCCATTAGTCCACACCTGCAGCCCGGCTCTCCTTGTGCTCCATAGTGACGTTATAATGGATGAGGCAGATTGACCACGTAAGTCCAGTTCCTTCTCTACCGTAAATCCAATCATAAAGATAGGAAGGAGGGTACTAGTAGAATACACATAGGAATCAGGCATCTCAAAGAACTCCATTTACAACAAGGTATGTAACTTCCCGTTCTTCTCTGAGTGCTTGTCCCTAACTGTATTCTACTGTGGGTGACTGAAAAGCATTACTGAAAGAGGAGCAGGGTGGGGAGGGGAAGCAGGTGGTACAGCTGCTTGTAGAACAATTGCCCCAAAGGATGAGTCAGCAGAGGGGTCTTGGACAAAGGCATATCATCTCGTGAACGTGCAGATGGAACTCCACATAGCTGCCTTGCAAATGTTAACGAGGGGTACCTGGTTGAAGTGATGTCACTGGGCCCCTTGTATGCTTGTAGAGGGAGCCCTTACTGTGCATGGGGTAGGGAATTGTGCCAATTTGTGGGGTAGGATACTGCCAGAGATCCACTTACGAGCTTACTGGGAGTATAAAGCTTGACTTAGAATTCATTCTGCTACGACGACAGTCTATGTGACTTTCTGATCAGTTTTGTTCTGTGAAGACAAAATGTGAATGGTCATTGAACGGTGAGAAAATGAAATCTCTTCATGCCAGAGACGTGGGGCTTCAGAAAAAAGACAAAGGTAAGTAAACTGACTGGTTTACATGAAAGTCAAATTATTTTAGGAGTGAATTTTTTGTTTAGTTGTAGTGATACTTTGTCCTTGGAATATTGTGTATGGTGTATTGTGTATGGTGGATATACACCTACCCTCCTGGCCAAGGTGTTGGCAAGAAGAAATGCAATCTCATGGAACACATAGCTAGCAGTTCAAAGAGTGATTTAGTGAGTGGCGAAAGAATTAAATTAAGGTCCCAGGGAGCAGGGTTGGTTTCTTTACTTGCAGAAAGGTTCTGATTAGGCTTTTCAAGAAACTGGTTGCTGCTGTCTGGGTAAAGGTTGAGTAACCATCCGATAGTGGGAGACACACACAGACCGCTGCCAGGCGAACCTGCAGTGAACTAAAGAAAAGGCCTGGTGTCTTGAGCATAAGGAGATGTTTCCACTATTATAGACTATCTACTGTCTCTAGAGAGCTATGATTTTTGCTGGAGCCAAATAGAGAAACATTTCTACTTAGCTAGGTAGCATTTCCTGATGGAATGCTTTGTCCTATTATTAAGAATGGTCTGTACAACTTCAGAGCAGGAAAGTTCAAGGGTTAACACTAATCAAAACATCAAGCTGCGAGATCATGAGCTTTGGGGTTGGGATGCTGGACTGCCATTCTCCTGGGTCAAGAGATTTGGAAAGAACTGGACATCAATTGCTGGGCAGGATATTCATAGAAGGCATGGAAACCAGAATTGCTTGGGCCATTTGGGGTTGATGAGGCTGACTTGTGCCTTGCCCTGATGAATCTTCTGTAGACCCCGAGGTAGTAGCAGGGTTGAAAAGAAGGAATGGCTCAAGTGATCTGACCAGGGAAGGACAGCATTGCCTTTGGAGTGCTTTCCCCAAGCTCCCCTGGAGCAGTATATGTTGCTTTTCCTGTATTTCTGTGTGGCAAGCATTAAGTCAAAATGCTGTTCACAATTGAGTCATGTAACTCCCACTTGTGATCAATGGCAAAATGCCTGCTGAGGCTGTCTGCCAGTGAATTCTGGGTTCCTGGAAGGTACACAGCCAACAGGACAATATGGTCCTTGATAGGTCAGTTCCACAGAGTGACCAGTTCAAAACACAGGGGGGTGGATTTTGCTCCTCCTTGCTTGTTCATGTAGAATATGGTTGTCATGTTGTCCAACATGAGTACATGGTAAAACTGGATGAATGATAGAAAAGCTTTGCAAGCTTCTCAGGCTGCTGAGAGTTGTAAAAAATTGATGTACATTCTGGTCTCTCAGAGCATGCAAGTACCTTGTGCCATGTGACTGTCCAGGTGAGCGCCCCAGCCTACCTATAATTATCATCTTGCTGGCTGTGGAAGATAGGAAAGGCACGCGCACACGCACGTTCTGGATTTTTCTATCAAGTTACCGAGGTCCTCACCTCAGAAGGAATTGTTACTATGGTGTTCATGCTGTGTTTTGTTGATATATATATTGTTTGGGGCCAAACCTGAAGACAAAAGAGATGGTGAAAGGTATGAGGTAAGTGCATGCACGATCCCATGTATCCTAAGAGAGGCAAATCCAAACAGACCCTCAAATGTCAACCACATTGCTCCTAGTGGAAAATGTACCATTGGGAGATAAGCCCTTACCCTGAGTGAGTCAAAAGTTGTTCCTATAAATTCTATAGTCTGCGTCAGAATCAGAATAGATTTCTCCAAATTCACACAGACTCTTAGAGATGACAGATGCTGAAACAGTGACAAGGTTGACATAAGGTCACTTATCCTGCAAAAGAGAAGCCAATCATCGAAATCCAGAAAGAAGGTGATGCTACTTTGGCTGAACTGCTCTGCTACTACTGGAAACACTTTTGTGAAGAGCCTGGGTGCAGATGCCAGGCCAAACGGGAGTACCTATTATTGACAGTGGCCGGGATCCACTGTAAACTTGAGGAATACTTCGTGCTCAAGAATAACTACTGTATTCTTTTGTTTTTAAATACTGTGTTTCAAAACGGGCTGAGATTCTTCCAGTGGTTAATAAAATAAAATAAAAAAATAAAATGGGAGAGAGCTCTGTTGGCCGGCAGGGAAAGGGTGTGAAGGGACAGAGATTGTGAGAAGGAAGGGAAAGCAGTCAAATAATATTTTTAAGCCACGTTCTTTTCCACAGTTTGACAGCCACATTCTCTCTGCTTTTAAGTATTTTCTTCTCCTTCATCAGCTTTCCTGATTCCTCTGAAGAGAATGAGACATCAAGGAGGCTTCTCTGTTGCTCACAAAGAGCTTGAAAATTCTAAGTACATGAGCCAATCAAAGCAGAGGGATTATAATAGCCAATGATATTAGAAAGAGATGCATATTCACAACAGGGTTATTGAGACGTAATCATTATTATGCACATCAGATAACCACAGCAGAGTGCAGGGAACTGCATAAGTGAGGAGGAATTCTACATCTATGCACTCTGGCTGAGACAATTTCATCTGACTAGATTATTATTACAATTCTGATATATGACATAGATGTGGCGTTCAGTGCTGTTAGGTCACCACAACTTTAAAAATAGGGCTTCATTGCAGGACTAAGTAGAAAAAAGTGGTTTCCTTCCTCAAGCCCATAATAAATAGTTTATTATCTATTTTTCAAAACAACATTTAAACCAGGAAATTCCTGTTGAGATGAAAAGTCAAGGTGCAAATGGATGACACAGGAACACGAAGTTACCACAGTCAAAATGATAAATTTAATGTAAACACATCCACTTGCAGAATTCAATCTCTACATACCAAAAGGTCTCTTACTCCCACAGCAAAGGGTATTTCATACAAAGAAAAAACTTGGTCCAGCAGCTAAATGAAGAAGCATCAAATATATGTATAAATTTCCTAAAGCAATTATAGATACTTAAACTTAAATTACAGCTGGGTTTTTATAGTTGTAACTAACAAAGAAAGGAAAGGATTTGTTTTTTAAGTGACTTTAGTGTAGGTGAATGATGTGTACTTATTTGACAACTGCTGTGGTGGCCAGCCTACCAAAACAACAAAATCCTCCTTGACCCTGCTGAGTTGGGGGACTGCAGGGTGCAGAAATCAAATTTTAGGAGGAGAAAAATGATAAAACAGGGACTCAGATGCAGGTAACAAATATTTTATGTACAGTTGTAGAAACCTCCCAGCATACATAGGAAACCCCTGGAAAGTGAAATCCTTGATCCAGAGAACAAATAGATAAATCAAAACGCAAACTTCCCCACCCTGCTTTATGTTTGCTTGCCTTGTCCCTGATCTGCAGGGGCAACCTTAGTATCCATGGCCAGATCACTCCTTCCTCATCTTCCAAGATTACAACTGGGTTGCAATTTAACATTTTTTTTTTGGCAACATGAACACTTATATTCTAACAGGACCAAGACCCATCATTTCACTGCCACCCAAACCCCTCAGTAGCCATCAAACGGTAATAGCTTTTGGCCCCAGCTAAACCAAACTGTATTTGAATGAATGACCTAGAGGTGAAAGGCTCCATATCCCATTCTTACTGCTAAGAACTGCCCACTCGTTACGTGAAAGGCAATTTTGTTGTGCACACATTATTATACTTGGAAAATTGAGATCCACAGTAAATTGACTCCAAAGAGTGGTAGAAAACTCCCCAAGACAATTACATGTCCAGTTGGGTACAGAGCATAACATTTTTTACATGCTCAAATGAAAAATCCACACACTGAAAGAGAAAGGAAAAAAAAAGCTCTCTGAATTTTCTACATGGCCACTCCAACATGAGATATTCCCTGCCCCTCCATGCTCTCCCCCCTCTCTTTTTTTTTTTTTTTTTTAAAACTACACACAAGCCTGCTCAAAATGTATATGCCCTGGGCACATCAGGCAATTTCTTTGTACTGCTTGATGCACCACAATACACGTTTTGGAACAATCAAGAAGAGAGAAGACTAAGTTGCTGGTAGACCAAGGCTTGCCAGCCCATGGCAACCCATCTTCCATAACTAGAGGGTATAAAATTGTAGAAGTAGAATCGCAGCTTTTATTAAGAAAAAAAACCTTAAGTTTCTAACCCTTTATCCTCATGAAGACACTGGAAAATGTAATAGCTAGGGGAAAAGCTTGTCATTCTCTAAAGATCACCAGTTATTTACAATCCCCTCAGACAACCAAGTGCTGGATGTTGGGTTCCAGGGCCGGGGGGGATACACACACCCCTGTAGAGTGGCAGACAAGGAGGGAGAGGTACAAAAAGAGAGAAAAGGCTGCCCATTCCCCCTTCTTATTACCTATACTTGTGCTTTCTTTTTTCTTTTCCGTCTCCTCATTTCTCCCTTCTTGGCTCTCACCTTCAGATCACCCTCTCTCGCACACACACTGCACCAATTCATTGTCAATCCTGTCCCCCCAATTACACCTCTGATTTTTTTCCACCTCCAAAAGCCTGCCCCAATCCAGTTGTCTCCTGTGTTTCTGGCCCTGTCTAGGGAGGAAGCTGCTTGCCGGTGGTGGTGGTGTAGCTGCACTCCACTACCTTTTGCAACAGTTCCCATGGTCTCAGACTTCACTGGTTCTTACTATGAAAGGATGATGAGCTGGCTTACAGAGGGGGAAGGGGCATGGGGAGAGAAAGTTTTCAAAGGAATCTTCAATATAACTGTACAACAGACTTGAGCGTTTTCCTGATATGTGCAGGCATTCACACCCAGCCTCTTGTCAATTCACCAGCTCAAGTGGCTAACGGCTTGTCTGCTGGGGAGTACAAAACCCAGAATAAAACCGTTTTCTGTGACTGTTGCAGGGCCAGGTCCCGAGAACAGGGCAATTCCCAATTTTTAGGGAAATGCAGTTATATTTTTAAAACATAAATATGGAGACTTCATCATTGATTCATATTAATGCTGAGTGTGATGAGATCATAATGGGGCAACTGTGGTAATTTTGGAGGGATGGAGAGGGGTTAAGGGAGAGTGTGGGACTGCATTTCTTTCTTGGGGCTTGGAGGCATGTGGCAAAATGTTTCACAGGCTTGGCAAAAGAAGTGTTAAAGACCAGCCCTGGGGGCAGTGGATTTTGTGACAGGTGAAACAAATACCATTTGCTGCAGTCCAAGAGCTCATAGCAGGCTCTAAGGTATATTTAAGGAGGACATTAAAGCATACTATTTATAAGCCATTTCAGAGTTGTTCTGTCTCTTGGGTATGTGTATTATATGCCCAAGAAACTGGAATAGCTCTGTTATTCATACATTTCTTTTTAAAATGCCTGGCTGATGGGGAAAGCCTTCAAAGAAGTGGCCCTGGGCTGTCATGAAGTATATATTTAAACACCCACAGAAAACTATTCCTATTAGAAACACACACTCATACCACTCATGAGATGCAGTCACACTAAGTGCACAATAAGTTCAGCATCTGGCCTGTCTCTAATTTAGTGGGGATCTGAGATACTCCATGCAGCTAGAACATTTTATGGACTAATCACTGTCTACATAATTTCTTATCCAAAAAATCAAGACAAGTGTAGAACAGAATTTTAAAACAAACTTTGTACTTAAAAAAATTCAAGGCTTATCCCCAAGCAAGTAAAATAATTGTTTTTTAAAAATCTACAGAATTGAGGCTCTTCGCCACATTTCAACCTGGAACATTTTTTCCACAGACAGGTTAAGAGCCCTGAGAGAGAAGAGTACTTGTAATGTAAAGGTGAATACAAATAAGCAGAGGTATGTGACTGAGCCAGAATTTCTGGATTCTATCGCTAAGTCTGTCACAAACTCACTATGTGACCTTAGGCAAGTCACTTTTCAAGCTCATCTGTGAAACGAACATAATAGTATTGACACCTCACAGGGATGCTGAGAGGCTAAAATTCTTCCATGTTTGTAAACCATGGGATCTTGGGATCTCTGGATAGAAGACACTAATGAAATACAAGTTATTGATAAATTAACAACAAGGATCATGAGTGTGCTCAGAGAGACTTTATCCTCTCATACTCCCAGTCAACCTTTGAGACAATTTAGACAGTAAGGCCCTGATTCTGCAATGAGCTTCATAGGAGTTGATCCCGTGCAGGCGCAGGGGTCTGCCTCCATGGAACAACTTGCAGGATTGAGGCCTAAAACTGGGATCGTCAAAGAGGAGTGCAAGGGAGCCAGCTGCCTAAATCTTCTCAGTGCCTTACACTCCTTTGACTATCCCATCCAAAGTTATAGAACACATTTCAGCCAGCACATTTTTTCCTATCAACTCATGAAGCCATTTTGCCCCCTCTCTCTAGATTAATAATGTAACCGGCATTGCAGCTATCTGGACCAAGAATTAACTATATACAGCCTGGCTAAATAATTTTGGGGCACAAGAGATAGGACTGTTATTTATTGTACTTGGACAATGTACATGGTATAGATTTATCTCAGTATTATTGTACAGCACCAAGAAAAATACTGCCTGTAAGTGCAAGAACAGCAAGAACACTTAGAGTAGGGAGTCCAAAGGCTTAGAATAAGGAAATAACGGGATGAAACAAAGGAAAATCAGATGAGTTATTTAAGAAGTGTGTCAACGGTGAGCTTTATTAGACGGTGGAATAAGCAGGTAAGTGGTCTGGATTGAATTTAGAACTGGACAAAGTTCTCAGATGTTCTGTGGGGAACAATCCTGTACTGACAAATGAGAGACAAGATTACGTCCTACATCGTTTCTATCTGTAAAAAGTCTTCATATTATTATGCTGATGGAACCAAGTACCAGATTATTTACATTCAGCTGCTAAATTCAATGATAAGGCACTAAGTTCAAAACCACATATTGCCACTTTTATTTCATAAGCAAGTCTAAGGATAGATTCTTCCAAGATGAAGCAGTCCATAAGCATCCTTCTTTTCCTGTGCAAAGGTACCTTGAACACCAGGCAAACAAAATCATCATGAGGCTCAGGCATTTCCCCATTCAGTACACAGGTTGCAAATGTGTCTCGGCACTAATCACACAGACTGAAAAGAAAGCAGACACTTAGTTGCTGTTTGCATAGAAACTGCTTGTAAACTGATGTCATGCACCGTACATCAGTCAACACAGTACTTAATGTGAACATACACAGTGAAGCGAAAGCAGGCAGGCGGTGCTGACATCTAGCACATTTTATTTACCCTAATATAAATGTTCTTTGAGTTCATCAAATTACCACTCAATTTCTCTGGTCCTTGAAAGCAGGTGCACTGAGGTATATTAACTACTAAACTTTACAGGCTTTTAGTGAAACAGCCATTAATGGGTGACTCAAGCATAGAGCACTGAAAGCTAGCTTGTAAGTCCAGCCAGTAGAAATGTACAGCCACCTTTCGAGGAGACAGCCCTGCATGGAAAAAAACAACAAGAGCATCTCCAGCCGAACATTGCTAAACCCTGACATGACATATGCAGGCCAATGGAGGGATGTGGGAGGCAGGTAGCTGGAGAAGAAAAAGTAATTTTTTCAAGAAGGCGGCATATGAAGAATATAGTTATACAAAAAAACTAGGCAGAGGGCAGCACAGAAGAAGAGGTTAGGACTTGTTTCAGCTGGCTACTCCATCAAGTTCAAAGAGTTTTCACCCTAACCTTGGATCTGGTGATAAGAAAAGTAGTTTAACCTAACTCATAAAAAGGTACAATATCTCCACCTTGCTAAATCCACAAAGATTTGAAGGATGTCTATGCTGTGGTTTTAAGGACTTCTCGTGTCACATCAGTGAAAAAAGCATGACGAGAGTCTCATGGAATCACCCCTGCCTGACGAGGCATGTCCATGCAGGCTCTCTAGACAGACTAAGTAACTGGGGAAGCAAACAGAGAGAACCTTATCAACCTATTACAGGAAGCTACACTGAGGGATTATTTTTCTTCTGTTCACGGATCAAACCATCCACTTGATGAATTTGGCATTCTATTGTGTTACTCCATTGACTTGACTGACAAACCACACACAGTACTTCTCTGGACTTCAGAAAACTAATATCAGCCTACACTGCTTTTGATTTCATAAGGGTAATTTAGGTGGTGGGAAGTTCAACAGAATAGGAAATGCGCAAAAATTATTTTATTGAAGTCAAATAAAGAATGTTCAGATTCTTAATAAAGACAAAAGAAATCAACCTATCTAGTGATGGGAGAGCAGGTACTTCCAAAAGGACAATGATTTCTTACAGCATAGAATTTGGTTTTATACCAGCCTCTCTTACTCTAAGTATCGTGAAGCCCTTGACAGAATGATAAGTTAGGTACTGGCAGTACAGTGACTGGAGGCAAACAGAGCAGCCATTACACACACAGCAATAGCTCACATGCAGCCTTAAGACATTACAGTCTATTTTACTGAGGAAGGAAATGGTGTTCACGACACCTGCCAAGAGATATTAACTCCTCTAGAAAAGGGCAATGAATATTTAACTCCCAACCTAGATGGTTGGAGATGGGGTTAACCTCCCATCCCAAGGAAAGCACCTTAGCATAGTCCTTGTTTCAATATTAAGTATAAGCGCTTTAGGTTTCATGGCTAGAGAAACTCCACATGGACTCCCCAGCTCTTCTTGGGCAGTCTTAATAAACTGTTTCAGTTTTCCCTTCATAAGAAACCAGCCAGCAGTATTATTTGCCAGGTGGCATCAGTTTGCTCAACACTGTAGAATACAGAGAGGACAAAGAAGAATTACACTCAAAGTTGACCAGATAAAGACCAACTCTAAAATCATTTTTGTTTAAGGATTATTTCGGATTTCTACAGTGGGTTATTTCTGAGAGATTTAAGGAAGATGTGTACTGTAAGGAGAAATCTGAATGAAGAGGGTGAGTGAACCGTTTGACATGCCGGAAGTGGGAGACTGTTCTAAGGAGAAAAGATAAGAAGAATATCATCAATAATAATAATAAACAAAAACAACTCAGCACTTCCATAGTGCTTTACATGCCCTAAATGCTTTACAAAACATGAATTATTGTTAAGTGCAAGAAAAGATTAATTTAACCAAATCAAACAAAGTGAATGCCACACACAAAATTATGAGATCCATGAAACTAAACAGAAGAAAAGCCGCCATAGAGCAATAAAATAAAGAGATATTTATTTAATGCATCCCTTTCCTACCTGCATAAATAAGCTGTAGCTGCATCTACCTCTTCTGGTATTCAACGTTACGAAAAAACTATGAACAGAGAATGTCGCAAATTAACATATCTGCCACTCAACATTGTCCATAGTTACATACTAGAAATTACTATGGGAGTCTGCTTAAGAAATCAAAAGACAGAAACAAGCTTAGTTTACAGAAGGGAACTGTGTCTCATCCATTGAGATTACCCTCAGCCTATCTATGCTATTTCACATTATGCAAACAGCTATCCATTTTTTGCTTTATTCTTGCAATGGCCTTAACTCATCCAGGTCAGCTTAAATGGAGAAACAGGGAGAATGGCAAAAGGGATCAAGCAAATGTCTACATTTCATGTGGTAAATAACTGTATATTTAACAAAACCCACCAGCATCTGAAGGGTTCAAAAGGCAATTGAATCAACTTCTCATTCAACTTTAATAGGGATGCATCTGCCATTTGCAGGGGCAGGCATGCAAACCTGCAACCCCCATACAGAACACATGTAATTCTCATTCAATTCTGAAAAAACCTAAAACTTGCCCCCCTTCCTGGCATTTATTGGTAATTCAAACATTAACCAAACATACCTCAGCCTAAGCTTCCTCCTATCTCCTAGCATGCCACTGCAGGAATTACATAGGGCCCAATACAAGATGGCTCAGAGGAGCACTGCATCCCTACGCAGGATACTAGAACCTACCATCCTCCTACACAGAACATTGATTCTTATTCTATGAGTTATAAAAGTTCACAATGATCACCCAGTCTAACTTTGGTCTCAGAATTCATATCAGAGGCTGTGTTTTCTTTCATGTTATGCCCCTGCTACTACTGAAATCATCAATAGGAAGGATATGACCAAAGAGACTAAGGTTCTTAATATCTGCTAAAAACTAGATTCACCCAAGACTTCATTTAAATCAGCATGAAGGCCAAAGAAATAAATTCTAAACATTTTTATAACTGTACAGGTTCAAAGCACTGGGCAAATATACTAATCCTCATGTTGCCCCGAGGGAGGTAATTATCTGCCTAGGAGTTATTCTTATTTTTACCGATTCAAAAACTGAGGCAGTAAGGTGAAATGATGCGCCCACATTCAAAGAGAGGAAACTACTATTAGAAATCAGGACTGTTCTGCTTCCAATCCTGTGCTCAGACAACTACAGCACACTGCCTCTCTGAAGATTACAAATCTAGAGGGGTAATTCATATATTTACCCAATCTAGTCCTTCAATTTAACATCTTCAGCAAGGAATGCTGCATCCCATGGAACTACTGAGGTCACTATCTTAAAAGCACAGCAGAAGAGGGGGTTCAGAGATAGACAACAAAAATCAGAGGCCTAGAAAAAAAACTTTCATAGGAGAAATCGTTGAAAAGGTAGGGATTGTTTAGATTAATGGAGAGATACGTAAGAGGGAACTTGACAGATGTATAAAAAATGAATGGCATAGAGAAGGTAAATTGGGCACTTCCATTAACCCTATTATATAATACAAGAGCAAGGGGTCAGTCAATTAAATTAAAAAGGAAACATTTAAAGCTGATAAAAGGAAACGTCACAGAATGCATGGTTAACCTGTGGAATCCACTGCCACAATATATCATTGAGGCCAAGAACTCAGTAGGTTAAAAAATGGATTCAATATTTATATGAATAATGGGAATATCTGCAGTAACATTAAATAAATCAGTTACTCATCTTCGTAGCTGTTGTTCTCCGAGATGTGTTGCTCATGTCCATTCCCATTTAGGTGTGTGTGCACACACCACATGCACTGGTGCTGGAAATTTTTCCCCTAGTGGTATCTGTAGGGCCAGCTCTAGCACCTTTTTCAGTACATAGAATCATAGAGTATTAGAGTTGGAAGGGACCTCAGGAGTTCATCTAGTCCAACCCCCTGCTCAAAGCAGGACTAACCTCAGATAAATCATCCCAGCCAGGGCTTTGTCAAGCCGCAGCTTAAATACCTCTAAAGATGAAGATTCCACCACCTCCCTGGGTAACCCATTGCAGTGCTTCACCACCCTCCTAGTGAACAACTTTTTCCTAACATCCAACCTAGACCTCCCCCACTGCAACTTGAGACTATTGCTCCTTGTTCTGTCATCTACCACCATTGAAAACAGCCTAGCTCCATCCTCCATGGAACCCCCTTTCAGGTAGTTAAAGTCTGCTATCAAATCCCCCCTCATTCTCTTCTGCAGACTAAACAAGCCTAGCTCCCTCAGTCGCTCCTCATAAGTCTTGTGCTCCAGCCCTATACATGGGGTGGTGGGGGTGTGCGTGCGTGCGTGCGGCGCACCACCTGCAGCACACCAGAGACGGGCAAGAGCTCATGGACATACTGTTTTTAACACTGCTCTGCCAAAGCTAGCATCATCTTTGGCCTGCTGCGTAATGTGAAATGAAGGTCTGCACTCAAGATCAGGATGAGTCTCTACAGATGTCCTGTATTGGCCTCTGATGACACCTGTGCCCTTGTCAAGAGGGTCATCAGTGAAGCTGGAGGTGTGATCCCTGCCTGTTCATAGGCTCAGATGCATGTGGTGATCTAGGACGATATCCTCTGGGATGACATAGGCAGCCCTTTAATTCGTTGGGACACTGCAATGAAGAGTTGTGTGTACCTGCGGAAGAGCTTATCAATGTAGAACGCCAGAATTCTCCTGACATCAAGAGTTTGGAGACGCCTTTCTTCATTAGAATTGGGGGACTTCGGAAAGAAGACCGATAGGAAGATACCTGGTTGATGTGGAATTGAGATATCACCTTTGGCAGAAATGCCAGGTGAGGGCGTAGCCAGCCCGTGTTGATCACCATGTAAGAGGGTTCAGAAGTCAGGGCCCTGATCTCTGAGACTCATCCCGTTGATGTAATTGCCACTAAGAACACAAATTTCCAGGATAATTGCATATGAAAGCAAGATACCAAAGGGTGGTCCGGTGAGCCTCGGTAGGACCAGGTTAAAGGTCCCATTGAGGGATTGTGTCCTGCACAGGTGGAAAAAGCCTCTCCAGGCCTCTGAGGAAGCTGACTGTCATCTCATGCGAGAAGACTGTCCTGCCCTGTATAAGGGGCTGAAAAACCAATATGGCCACTAGATGTACTTTGATCAATGACAAGGCCAAACCTTCTTGGTTTAGGTGGAGCAGGTAATCCAGAATGGCTTGAACAGGTGACTTAGTTGAGGAGATACTCGATGAGATACCCAGCAGAAGTGCTTCCACTTGACCAAGTATGATGCTCTGGGGGAAGGTTTCCTTCTTCTCAACAGGACTTGCTGAACCTGTGTAGAGCAGGCCCGCTCTTCTAGGCTTAGCCATAGAGCATCCATGCTGTCAAGTGCAGGGAGGCTAGGTTTGGGTGAGGCAGCCAGCCATGGTCCTGCAAAAGGAGGTCCAATTGTACTGGGCGTGCCCAAGGATAGGCCACTGACAGATCCGGCAGCATCCCAAACCAGAGCTGGCGTGACCATGCCGGGGTATCAGGATGATCCACACCTTGTCCCTCTTGATCTTTACAAGGACTTTGTGCATCAGCGGTATTGATGGAAAGGTGTACATGAGGTCGTCTGACCACGACAGAAGAAAAGCATCAGACATCAAACCATTGTCAAACCGTTGCAGGTAACATAATTGACTGCACTTCCTGTTCTGCCTGGGGGTGAAGAGGTCCACTTGGGGAGTGCCCCATCTATGGAAGATAAATTTGGCAACTTCCGGGTGCAGGGACCACTCATGGCAAGAGAAAAAGGATTTGCTGAGGAAATCTGCCAACATGTTCCTGATCTTCAGAAGGTGCACAGCCTCCAGGTGGATGTTGTGATCCGTGCAGATGCCCCATAGACGTGGGACATCTTGACAAAGGGCTGGGGACTTGGCTCCCCCTTGCCTGTTGACATAGTACATCGAGGCCGTTTTGTCCATCAGTACTTGAACTACCTTGCTGTACAGCTGGGGAAGGAACATTTTGCAGGCCAATTAGATCACTCTGAGCTCTCTGATATTTGTGTGTAGTGCCAGCTCCTCTCTGGCCCAGAGGCCCTGGGTCTTGAAGATACTGAAGTGGGCCACCCACCCCAGACTTGAAGCATATGAAACCAGCAACAAAGTTGGTTGCAGGGCCACAAAAGGTATCCCTCTCGATACATGATGCAGTTTTGTCCACCATCACAGGGAGGCAAGAATTGGTGGCGGGATTGTGAGAACCATGTCAAGATGGTGTCTGGATAGCGAGTATACCATTGCCAACCACATTTGTAAAGGTCAGAGATATAACCTGCCATACTGGACCACGTAGATGCAGATTGCCATGTGACCCAACAACCTGAGGCACTCTCTCACTGTAGTGAGAGGGTGGGCTGATACTTGGGCTACAAGTTCCAACATGGCCAGGAATCTGGCTTCCAGTAAGGGCACTCTGACTTGGATGTCATCTAGGACTGCGCTGATGAACTCTATCATTTGAACTGGTACAAGCATTGATTTCTGTTCATTAGTCCCTTCTCAGGCCACTGTGAGGACCTCTTCCTGGTTCGGCTCGACATCCTGGTCCATACTAGGCAAGCAGCTGTCAATGACCTTGGCATTGAGACTCTGGAGAGTGATTGTCCTTGCGATCCCATGGTTGGGGGGGGGAAGCCCCAGGGGTTCCAAAACAGCCATACCACTGGCCACTGCCCTTGTGGCCAGATCCTCATCGGAGGGACCATGGGGAAGCCTGAAGCCATGGTAGAAGTTTGTCCCTTGGGTTGGGTCACCTTCTCCCCTCTCTGAGTCCGAGGAGCTGCTGCTTGGGGACCATGGGGATGCGGATGCCGCTTGCCTCCTCCCACCATGCTGGGAGTGTCAGCACTCAGGTACCAGAGAGTGATGCCGGGAACCTGTATGTCGCATGTCCAGCGACCAACTCTCGTCTTTACGTTTCCTGTATGGGCTCAGCAATCAGTGGCAGGACTCTGGGGATCCGCACTGGGCATCTGGGGATCAGTGCCAGGACTCCAGGGAAAAGTGCCATTGAGACAAAGACCAGCGGCGTAGGTCTGGAGACTGCTGGTGAGAGCCTGACTGCCCTTGGTGCAGCTCTGGGGACTGGTGCCATGGGTCTGGTGTTTGCTGGTGGGTTGGAGTCCAGCACCTAGGCGTCAGGGATCATTGCAGGGATCTCACTGCGGGCTGCCCTTGGATGGTCCTGTGATCAATGATGTCGGCGACTGGTCCCAGTGGAGAGGCCTCCCTTCCCAAGGTATCAGGAGCACAGGGACTGCCAAGAGATCCTTCACAGACTGGAATGCCTCCAGCTTAGTAGGTACCATGAGGCGCCAAGGGCCCTTGCCGCACCCAGGAGTCGGCAGTGGGTCTGGGATAGGGCTCAAAATCTGTATGAGTGAGGATACTCCGATGGGGACAGGCGGCCCGACATGGGTCTTGCCAGGTCTCCTGCACCCTTCTCATCCTTCTCTGGTACCAGCAAACTCCCCCGTTCGGTACGTGTCTTCTTCGTTTTCTTCTTGGGCATTGGAGATGGTGATCGATACCAGGAAGAAGATGGCGCTGGGTGAGCACTCCGCACTGAAGCCAACATACTCAGCACCGAATCCAACCAACCCGGTTCCAATGCCGTTCTAAACACCAATGGCATTAGAAGCACCCTTAATCTAATGCCCCAGTCTTTCTTGGAGCAGGGCCTGAATCCTTTACAGATTCCACACCTTTCTCGCACATGAGCCTCTTCTATACACTTCAAGCAGCTCTAGTACGGGTTGTTAACTGGTATAGGTGTCTTACACAACACACAAAACTTAAAGCCTGGGGACCAGGTTATGCCCTGTCTCTGGGCCGCGTTCGTTAACGCTTATCTAAAACACTAAACACTTAACCAACAAACAACTAAACTATGTACACTAAGGAACTAGGAAAAACCAGTTGGTAGAAGAGCTTGCGAGCAAGAGTACATTCCAGCACCGTCACAGGTGATAAGAAGGAACCGAGAGCAGCACCCTATATACCAGTGCATACATGCACCATTGCAGAGAGCACTAGAGATGGCCCTTATGGATGCCACTAGGGGAGAAATTTCCGGCACCGATGCATGTGACCCACACACACCTAATTGGGAATGGACATGAGCAAGCTCTCAAAGACGACGGTATCACAACATTTTAAAGGTATATAAACCCTCATGCCTCAGGGTATATGTCAACCTCTGATGGACAGCAGTTAGGAAGACATTTCACCTATTAGCAAATTATTCCATAATTATCCACCACAGAAGTGGGATTTGGGTGTTTTTATTTTTTGTTTTTTTGCTGGTTTTTTTTTTTTTTAATTTCTCCCAGTGAAACATCTGAAATTGGCCCCTGTCAGAGACAGGACACTGGAACCAAATAAAGCACTAGTCTGATCCTGTATGGCAAGTCTGCCATCCCTACGAAATGTGCTCCTCCAATGTGGTGGTGTTATCCTGATGTCTTATGAAGTGCATGGTTGGTTACTTAGTAGGAAACTTCACGTAGAGAACTAGGCCTATTCCTGCAGCAGCAAAGGGGTTAAAAACATCTCTTGAAAATAGATAGATATAAAAGTCTGCTGCCTTTGCATTATGTTACCACATGCAAGCGGGAATCACGCCAAACCCATACTTCAGATAAGCAAAGCACAAGCAGGGAATTCCTGACAGCTTGTTCTTTCCAAGGATGATTTTGGGTTCTTTAGTTCCATATTAAATCAGCAGCTCCACTTCGCCCCCAACTAGCCACCCCCAAACAATCTAGCCTTGGCAATCCAAAATGTCCTTCCGTGACATGCAACTGTTCAGAAGTTTCCCCCCTAACTTGTCTCCCACTGAACCTCTTAAAAAAAAAAAAAAAAAAAAAGGGAAAAATAAAGGGCTCAATTGGAAGGTTCTAAAACAGTGACTATAGAAGTAAAAAATGTCAAGGTCTGTGTGTATTCAGCAAGTGGAAGCAGAATTACATAAAAGCAACAGCTAATAAAAAAAGATTGTTCTGTGCTGTGTTTTCCGTCTTTCCAACCATTATAGGAATAAAATTATCCACAGAGAAGATCGAAAAGCTTTTTCAAAACTAATACAATTAAGCTTTATTACACTGTTTCAAGTACATTTCTCTCATCTCCCCACCCAGCCTCCACACCTCCCGCTCCAATTTAGACTCTAACAGTTGGAGGCTTTCTTCTGTTTTATTACCAGTAAAATGCTCGTGTTTAAGGGTCAGAACTATCTAGTGTTTTGAGCTAGGAAACAAAGCTGCCCTTATTACCTACTCACTATTGTGCAAAGAAGAACTAAAGGAGGAAAGTATCTAGCAAAGATCTAAATGTGGCTAAAGATCTTCCATCTGATCTCAAAGTCAAACTCCTGCAGCCAAAGCATTAGTCAGCTGGTTTTTAAAAAGTCAGCCCTATACAGAGGACTGCAAAGGGAACCACATAATATAAAAAAGCTTAAGGGAAGAGCAAGGCAGGGCTGGACACAACTTCTCTTAAGACCACATGTCTGTAAAATGACAGACACACATACAACTGCTCCTAGCAGTTGCCACATTGGGAAACCAAATCTGAAGGGAAAAAATATAATAGAGACACAGCATGAGGTCAACAAATTGCAAAAAATCCGTTTGCATATGAACATATGGATGACTGAGACAGTTAGAGCAATGGCTGGCAGATTGTTTGAGATTTCACTGCACAACCTCCATTATCCATAAACTGAATTTAAACCTGAATTTATTGCAGCATTAAGTGGTAGTTTTACTTTATTTTTAATTAATTAATTATATAGATAAAAGTGTTGCCACAATGTGCAAAGTAAAACTGCTCCTGGATATGTTTCACCATTAATGGCATTAAAAAGTACTGTACCGAACAAACATGCGCTAGCGGAGGGAGGGAAAAGGAAATTAGATGTGCTAATAGGGTCTTCCCATTTTTACAATTTAATTTTTCAGTGAAAATGGGCCACTATCACACTGTACATTGGTAGTAAAGCTGATGCACAAATTCCACCATCTCTTTGGGATCCACCTTTCCCATCACTGCATTCTTCTCAGGCAGGCAACATCACTAGAAGTCAGGGCTGTGAACCTCTTTGTGGCAAGGTCTAATTGCTTCAAATTGTGGAATATTATTCACATTTATTAAAAAATAAATGCTACTACTAACATTATTTCATTTTGTCAGGAAGAGAAAAACACTAATTCATAAGGAGCAGCGTGGCTGCTCCGATTTTTATTACATCAATTTTTAAAAACTCATCACGGTAAACAATTAAACAGAGAAGCAAATCCCACGTTTAGGGGAGAGATTCAAATCCCTAAATGGATTTTCAAAGGTCATTTCAGGCTTAAAAGATGCCTGACAGAGTCTCTTTAAATCACATTCATTTCAAAAGCTTATCCAGCAAAAGACAGATAGTACACTGCAGCAAAACACTTTGATCTGTTGGGCTCCTCTGAGAAAAATTAATAATACAACTTTAATTCATATGTATAGCAAGGTTTGAGAGTACTTTTATTTATTTTTTTTAGCCATGGATTTTTGACAAAAGGAATAAAAACAAGGCAACTTCACTTTCAATTAAAACTTATGGAAAGAAAGAAAAATCAAAAAACCCGTGAATTATTATAAACTGGTTTTTAAAAAAATCATCCAATTAAAAGCCAATTATCTTTCACATGTGCGTTGTTTAAAGATTCAGTTTGTGGAGCTGTTTGATTTAACTGCATAAGGTGGATAAATAATGGGGACTGACAGTTCCAAGTTTCAGCACAATACTTGTTTTTTTTCTCTGCTGATCCACTCAGATCCATGTCTGATCCCATTAGCTTTCAGCCACTGCAAATGAAAGACAACATAGCTTTACCTTCCTCTCAATGCGGGCCAACTGCTCCTTACAAAAGGTGTCTCGCCGTTTCAGCTCCGCCTCCTTGCACTGTAACTCCCGGGCCTAGGAGGAAGAGCAAACAGCATATAAATAGAACAGGAAGCAAAGGAGAGCTAGAAAAGGAGAACTACAGGGACACGGATAGCAGGAGAAGATGAGCACTGGAAGGAGTCAGAAACCACACATCACCCAGGACTGGTGTAGAGGAGACCATACGCAGTCTCTCCAAATAGAATTCATTCAGACCTTCAACACATCAGACATACAATTGCTTAATTCAGGACTGCTCTCTAAGTTCTCAAGGGCTGTCACCATCACACTTTCATTCTCTATCCCACATATATTCCTTCTCCCTATTAAAAGAATGGCAATATAAATCATCTAAAAGGCATAAGCATAGGAGTGACCCATATGGCCAATGTAAGACCTTCTCCCAACCTCTATTTAGTTCAGATCCAAATCTCTCTCACAAAAGGACTTCTACACTTCCCTTAGGTGTCCACAAGATGCTTTAAAATACAAAACAAAAATCCAACTTCAAGCTCCTACCATTTGGGAGCTAAGAAAACTCATACAAGATTCAACTCATTCTTAAGATCAAGAGGGAAACCCTGAATATTCAAACTGCATTATACAGCAATATTGATACCACACAGACTCATTGCCCATGCATTTGCTTTTATACGTAGTTAGTGTTTAAATAAGGTGGCAAGGTAGTCCCCCATGTCTCTCCATCCCCATGGTCTATTCTCCTCCCATGCTCACCGAGTATACATGCTCCCAACCTTTGTTTTGGGTCTTATTCCCCCTTTTTTTAAATAGGATTTTTTTTGCTTCCTTGTATAAAGCACAAGGTTGTTGTTTATTTGACATATTAAGTCAGGCAGCCAAACACATGCTTAAAGTATAACCTAGTCATCAGCCAGAAAAAAAACAGGACAAGAAAAATATTTGTGTTCTTATAGGAAGGTAGCTTCCCCATTTAGAAAACTATCCAGTTAGCAGCACTTCAATGAACTCCCACACCTATGTTGAAGTGGCATTGAGATAACAAGGCATTGATGGAATTGAACTGATACTTCTTATAAACTGCTTAAAATAAAAATCAGCAACATTAAAATCTCTCTGAAAGAGGATGAAACTTGTGCCCCAAAAAGCCGGTATGACCACCTAACTTATCACCAGGCAGTGGACCTTTCAAAGGCAGAATTATTAGACCATTTCACATGAATGCAAACATTGCTAATCCGTACACGGATCCCAGCAGCATCGCTCTTAACTTTTAATGATGCCCGATGCAATCGTAGAGGATGCTGGTCCGATATGATTAAGCAGCCTGGACAGGAATGTCCCCTGTGGGCTCAGACCTGTCATTTTACAGCCAGCAGTCATTGTTAACGAGAAAAATTACATCTGAAAGCAGGTTGCTGCCTGTTTCCTTCCCTCGGCTCTCCTGAGGATGGATATGCAGTGGTATAATGAGGGGATCTTTTAAGTTAGGGAGCAAGGGATGGGCAATAAAGATGCCAGTAAAGAAGCGAGTAAGTTTTTTGTTACATGCACCTTCTTTACAGAGATGGCAGTGACCAACTTCTTTGAAGTGGTAACCAGATTTGAAACTTTCTGTTTTCCACACTTGCTTCCCTGCCATTCAGGGCCAGATTAAGGCATGCACATTATACGCCCATGCCTAAAGCACCAGCTCCTGAAGTCATGTTAAAAAAGAATCTCAGTTTTCATTTAAATAAATTGTTTCTAGCCCGCATGGTTGCAAATAAAAGTTTAATGTGATTCAGGCGTAATCAAATCCCTGAGTCTGCAGGCAACCTGGAACAATAGTTTTGAGTGCAGTGAACTGCCCGATGCATCTCAGAAGGGTGTTAAAGGCAAGGACCCACTGGTCTAGGGGCCTTACCAACACTACCCCAGCAGAGAAATACTATGTGGTCCCCATTATCACAGTACCTTTTTACTCCACAATCTTTAAAATAGCTATCCTCAACAACCCTGTAAAGTAGGGCAGTCCTAATATCCTAATTTCACAAATGGAGCAGTGAGGCACAAAGACTAAGTGACTTGCCAGCGGCACATAAGAAGTTTGTGCCAAGCAGGAAATTGAATTTGGGTCTCCTGAACACCGTGCTAGAGCCCTAGCAACTGGACCGTTCTTCCTCTCACACTACTTCTTTTCCAGTGAACTTCTCTGATCATTCTCCCCACTATCACCATTATCCAGTTGAACTACAGACAACAAGTTGCAGAGAAAAAGTTTTACTTGTAACTCAGACATGTTTTCAATGACTTTCTCATTTTAAATAACTCCTGATGCTTCACTCCATTGAAGTGCATTGAGAGTCTATTTAGAGACAGATCTGCTTGCAAGTTGCTTTCTGTTTTCCTCTATCCCCAGCTGTTATTACTAGGAACTTTAGTACACTTTATCATAATGTTTGAGGTATGTATGGCACAGTCAGAGCATGTCATTTGAAATATTCACTATACCAAACATTACAAAACTGGGTTAGGCAACTAGGGACATTTTGCCTGAACACAGGATATTTATTAAGAGCTCCTCTTGTCCTGCTGCTTATTCCCCACCTGAAGTCAGAAGCCTATGATGTCCCAGACAGACTCGGCTGCTGTGGAGATGATTATAAATTTCACTGAGGATTGAGACTGCAGGTGGCAAATAAATCATCAGAAACATTTTTCACGTAAAAAGTTTCTAACAAATGGATGGAAGAAGAAAGAAATATATAACACCACGCTGGTTTCTAAATAGGATGTTCAAGAGTTGCTGATCCATTTTGTGTGTCCATATTTAAGAGTCTGAGTTGGGCTCGAACATGTTGTGTGAGGAGTGATTGCGTTCCAGAGGAGCATTGACGAGTAGAATACTAACTTCTCAACAACCAAATTCACATTCCCCTTCTCAAACGAGTGAGGTATGAACGTCTCTAACAGGAAGTGGAGATGGAATGTCTGACTAAGGGGGTCAACAATGCAAGGAGATGGAGGAGGAGAGCATAAGATGCTTGAGAATAGTCTGTAGTTGAGTTGGGAACTGAGGCTTGTCTGCATGGGACATTACCGCATGATAAGCTAAAGTATGACTACAAAGCACTAGCTTGCTGCAATGAGCTTTGCCATACTCCCATTTCAAACTGGGAATACATTAATCCGCACTACAGATCTTTTAGTGCACTGTAAGAGTGCCCACACAGCAAGTTAATGCACAACAAGCTAATGTGCAGAGTCAAACCCTGGCTTGCCACGCACTAACTCGCCGTGTAAATAAGCCCTCAGTGCTCTGTACTCTCAAGGTGGGATAGTGATGGTCCGGTGCCAGTGTATTACCTCATCTCTGTTCAACAGAGCTGCTGCTGTGCCAGGTTTAGCACCTTCTAATTCCAAGGCTCAACTTTTTTTAACCATACATCAAACAGATGCTCCTGAAGTTTATTCAGCGAGAGAGATAAAGAGAAAGGGGGGCCTTCTGAGTTTCCTCTTAATACCCCTTTCCCCACACCATATGCAAAAAGGCTATAGATAAAGAATCTTCTTTTCATCCAAGAAGGTCTGGACTTATCTCCCCAAAAACCACTGCTCTTGGGTCAGCCATAAGGAGCTGTTGCAGAGAACATATGGCTCTCCTTCCATGCACCTCACTGCACCATGTAAGATTTTAGGAATAACTACGAAGGCATCTATGTTGGTTACTAACCAGTTTGGCTATTAATCATTGAAGAGTTGAGTGCACTGCTCCCACAGGCACAAAGAGAAAGAAACAAGCTCAGTGCCCAATCTGAGAACCCCAGTGCTGTGCCTGTATAATAAGGTAACACAGCACTGGCGTTCTGGGGACTTTGCAATCAGTCTTGCAGTGCAAAGCTCATGGCAGGTATCATCCCAACTGTCTCAATTTATATTTTATGTCCTTTATTCAAAATACAGTTTTCAGTTTTACATTTCATTTCTCTCTTTTCACCTTGTGGAAAGGACAGGCTTCCCATATCCATCTGCGAGCTAAGCACGTGCAAACCAGACAGAAAACTTAGCAGGAAAAGGAAGTTTGTTGGCAGGGTCAGATCAAGGTAGGCTAAACGGGATTCAGGAATGATGAACAGCACTAGTGCAGCTCACAGCTGTCAGCAGGCTGCCACACTTAAACAAGAATCCAGGGCCCCAGAATGCAGAGGAAGATAAGTATCCTTCTTAGGCAAACCAGTTGCCTCTAAGCAAGAGGAGGTTTGACACAGGAGAAAAGGTCTACAGCAAAGTCCATGGGAGTGCTTCCCAGAGGCAACTCACAGTACCTGGTAACTGACACTTATGAAATTCCATGAACAAACACTCACCTGGGTATAAACTCCTACAGTGTTTTACACAGTGCCTTCCAACACCACACCCCCACTAGAAAAACCATCTAACCTCTCTTACAAATGCCTTTTTTCTATATTAAAGTATTCTAATTTGGGAGGCGGGGGGAGCGGGAATAATCAGCTTCCCCAAACAAAACCAGTAGCATAGATAAAATGTCTCAGATGAAGCACCTCATCCCTTTCACTGACTAACATTTGCAGATGTTTGTACCTCATGCCCTCCCACGTCTTCTTCAGTCACAGGAGCAGACAGGATATTGAAGAGAATCCTATTCAGGACCCCAGGACTGTAATAACAGGTGTGCTACTGGTCACGATTGAAGTGCACTGGCAAAGTAGTGTGTTCTAGAACTGGAATAGCTGGAGTCTTGCTGGTCAAAACTAAGGGGGCAATGACTGAGCTAAAGGAGCAGGGCAAGACTGAAATCATAAGGGATGCTGTAGATCAAGACTGAGACCTGTGCACAGAGGAGTATACAAGATTGAAATAACAAAAGGATTATTTTAGTCAGGATTAAGTTGCATTGGCAGAAATCCAACTAATCAACAGTGGAAGGGACAGTTCTCAATTTCCATGCTAGGCAGCTCAACCATGCAAAACCACCCTGGTATTCTTTGTCCCTGAAGTATCACAGGCTCTCTAGAATCTAGCCTACTATCACTTCGACTGAAGTCAATGGAAGTTTTTAACCACCAACTAGTGGGTTCAGACTTAGGGCCTTAAAGAGCAACACTGGAGAAAACATCATTTCCTCCTTGCCTCTGCTACTGACTTAACCCCATATACACCCCCCCCCATCACCCTATCAAGTTTGGTCTCAGCAGCTGTAAGCTACACAAAAAGGAACCAGTGAAAATCTTTATGGAGGAAATAATATGCAATTTTCTAGCTGAACACCTTTTAAAATGTAATGACAAAATAAAATCCTGCATCTGTGCTCGGCAATAACAATCTGTATGCACGCGGTAACAATATGACACTTGGAATAAGCAAGAGACAGACAAAAAGGAGCTTACCCAGGCATCCAAATCCGCAGGCTTGGAAAAGAGAGAGACAGAGAGAGACAAGGAGAAAGAAAGGGGGGGAAAAATGTATCAGTGATTTATGGAGGCTGCCTGCTGCTGCACAATATAGCTCTTAATAGGAGTTCAGAAAAGTTCCTTGAAAATGGCAAGCATTTTAACAGAGCACCTATGTCACCTGTTAGTGACTATACTGTAAATAGAGGCTGTTAAATTGGCTGAGGAACTGTAGTAAAAACAAAAACAAAAAACCAAAACCCACATAGACACACTGTAATAAATGCTGCACGGTGTTCCCTGTAGAACAGATACTAGGCAAAGACATACGATGCAGCCAGAGTCATACAAGACACTGCATAACATTAGAAATACCAGTATCAGTCGCAACACACAACAGGGAGTGTGGTAGTGTCACGTGCACTATAAGGGACAAAACCAAAAGCTCCGCTGCTTCCAACTTCCCTGAGAAGAGCAGATACCTCCTGCACAAGAGCAGTTCTATACCCTCAAGGTCACCTAGCTAGCAAGTCGTCTTCACTCACGTAGTTATACTAGATACCTTCTAGTTGACAGGTCAGTCAATGAAAATTTGAGCAGTCATTGACCACATTTTCAGCCATGCCTTTTCCCACAGGCAGGCCAATATTCCGATAGTGTATACTCTGAACCTCTTTGCCAAATCCAAGCTGCCTTGTTTTACATTCTCTTCTTTTGTCTGCAAGGTCATTGTTTAGGGACTCCATGGCGAAGATGCACAGATCACTGGGACATCAGTATCTCCTCTCTCGCACTTTTTATGATTATTATTTTTTACTTAAGCAATAACCCAGCAGCAGCAAAGCAAGTGCAAGACAATAAACATCTCTCAAGCCCATAAACATCCTGGCTTCAGACTGAGATGTTTACAAGGCAGTCAGAGTGCTTAATCGTTGTCAAGGACTGCTGCATCTCCCCTACTTCTTGGGGCTACACTCGCTCGGCAGAACACTCTGTAAGTGGTTACTTTGAAAAGACTCATTTTTTTTTATCATGATTATTTATGAGAGAGGCTTTGGCAAGGCGGGAGGGATGTTCTTATTGTAGTTCAGTGCCAGAGACAGCAGACGGCACAAAGCAATTGGTTTATGGAAGCTGCTGTTGTTTTAATGGCACAGAGCCGCCACCTGAAGTCGTGGAGGGATGAAGTGCGATTAGCTATGTGTGATGTCTGTGCCCATCCTCTGCAACAGCCAAGAGGGGTGGAACTGAAGGTCTACATTTCAGCAGGGAAAAGTCAATTCCCTCCTTTCTGCAGATGAACCGGATGCACCAAAACCAGCAACAAGTCTTCAGTCCATCAAGCCAACACATCAAGCATTCACTAACAATCAACAACCAATCATGAGAGGAGCCTGGTTTCAACAATATTTTCTTCCTATTCATATTTGCAGTTTAGACACATGTGCTGATTTTGTTTATTTTAACCTCTCCATTGCTGTGCTGTAATCTGCCCTCAGGAGATGAGTAGGAGGGAATGGGTGTGGGACAGTTGTAGTGCATATTATTATTTCAGTAGATATGCCATATACAGGTAGCTTTCTGCTGGAGTTATGTCAATCATCCACAGGACACTTAAGTTATTAACTGTCAACTTCCTAGCAGAAAAACATCTGCATCAAAAACACAAACATTGGCACTGACTTTGGGTAGTTTCAGCAGAGAGGCATAATATTAAGAATGAAATTGTTCCATCACATTTGAAGGGGCCTCTCCATGTCAGGTTTGAGATGCAGTGGTGTGTAGTGTGGGGGTAATTCTACAAGGGAAATTTGTATTATTGCTGCCCATGTACTGCCTGTTCTGTGGATACAGAGCTTCATTCCCACAGGCTTTAAATTTGGCACCTTTCATAAAGAATAAAATTCACTAAGAAAGTGATTGAAAACAGAAAAAGAAAAGTTTAACCAACAGTCCAAAATATGACTAGACCAGCTCTTATATTGGAAAAAGTCAACCACATCATGAGTAAAGACCCAGCTAAGAAGAAAATAGAGATTCAAAGGAAGCCACCCTTGAGGTATGTTAGGCTAAAATTTACCTTTTGGAAGGCCTGTGCCAACAGGTTTCAATGGACCTACATTAACTAACATTCTTGTCTGCCAATGTACCCAGAGTGCCTAACCACTTCTTTCAGAGTTTAAGTTGCCTGGCTAAGAGAAACAACATTGTGTGTTGTTTTCCCAGCCATCTGAACTTAGCTTTGAATTGCTAGCTGGAGGTTTGTGTATTTTATGTTCTCTGCACCAATATTTGAGCCACATTTTCAAGCCTTTGGTCAGCTCTGCAGCATCCCTGCGCTGAGACAAAGCATACAAGGTTAGATTCACTTCCCAGTCAACTTGCCTAGGGAGGAATTATAGCATAGTTATATCTTTGGTAGATTTATTACTTTGGAGCCTAACAGAAACAAAGATTCTTGCTCTGACTGTACCAGGTGCATACGGTTATTACAGAAGCAGACACGGATGTCAAACCAGTACAAGAATCCTTCTTTCGGGACATTCACATAGAAAAGGACAAATACCTAAACTGCCCTACAGTGCCTACCTGGAGCAGACTCTGGCTATATTCAGGAATAGTACAAGTTGTAAGTGTGTATCAGGAAAGTTAACATTCAAGTAGAGATTTTGCAGCAGGCTAGGGGAAGTGTCCCAAGAATCAATTATGTGGTTCCCAATCCAGTATACAATAAAATCATCAACACATGATGTCCCTTTAAAATGAATCACCACAACCTAGTGGTGCATATTTGGTCATTTGTATGGATCTCTGGCATTTCATTCCTCTGCACTAGCATGCCTGCATTACACACATGCATGACACCAGACACTTCAGCACCTAGCCAGATCATGGCAGGTGACACTCAGACTCAAGTTCTGCCGTCCATCTTGCAACATACTACAGTAAGGCGAACACTCAAGCAGTGGGCTTTGGGGCAGGATGATGTCTATGTGCTGCACAGAACCGAACCAACAATTGCCTAGAGTTATTCCAGCAGCTGGTATGTTGATATAAATCATATGCCCATCCCACAGAGTGCCCAAGGGCTCAGAAGGAAACTGGGCCATGGGCTAGAGGTCTCCTACATTAGAAGTCAGCATGCTTAACAAGTGGTACAACGGTTTATGGGACAATGCCTCCTTCAGGAGGATGGAGTGCGACAGCAGGGATTGACACAGACCTACAAGAGGCTTGAACAAATCTGACACAGTAGAAGCCTGGATACAGGGAAGGGCACAGGTTCACAGCAACCTAAGTAGCTGCTGGCAACTTTAGGAGTCATACAGCAAAGTCTGAGGAGCTCTGCATCAGACACACTGACATCCTGATGGCCAGATTTAGTCAGTCATTCTAACAGGCAAACACAGTGAGGTTTCTTTAAGGAGAAAATCTGGAAACAAGATATTAGTTTTTAGAGTCCCCAAGTCCTCTCTTCAATTTATAGAACAGAGCAATGACTCTCAATGGGCATCATGAGATTCTATGATGATTGTGGGTCACTTAGTCCAAACAAGATTTACTCAATCTACAAGAAAATAGATTTCCCCCCCCTTAACAGTTTGCATCATAATCCCACCCAAAATACATCCTGGATTATTTCTGAATCCCGCATGACCAGTAGTGCAGGACCCAGTTTACACACCTAGACCACCTACTTTTATCCCTGGGGAGAATATTGATGGTAGCAGTAGTCACATGTGCCTGCCACCCACACATTGAGAGAGAAACAAAACGGACACACACTACTCAGAAGAGGCAAATACAAGTTTTTGAGTCAAACACAACAGAAGGAATATTTTATCTAGCACCACCAATCATAGAATATTAGAGTTGAAAGGGACCTCAGGAAGTCATCTAGTCCAACCCCCTCCTCAAAGCAGGACTATCCTCAGCTAAATCATGCCAGCGAGGGTTTTGTCAAGCCTCAGCTTAAAAACCTCTAAAGATGGAGATGCCACCACCTCCCTAGTTAACCCACTCCAATGCTTCACCACCCTCCTAGTGAAAAACCTTTTCCTAATGTCCAACCTAGACCTCCCCCACTGCAACTTGAGACCGTTGCTCCTTGTTCTGTCATCTTCCACCACTGAAAACAGCCTAGCTCCATCCTCTCTGGAACCCCCTTTCAGGTAGTTAAAGGCTGCTATCAAATCCCCCCTCATTCTTCTCTTCTGCAGACTAAACAGGCTTAGTTCTTTCAGCCTCTCCTCATAAGTCTTGTGCTCCAGCCCCCTAATCATTTTTGTTGCCCTCCGCTGGACTCTCTCCAACTTGTCCACATCTTTTTTGTAGTGGGGGGCCCAAAGCTGGACGCAATACTCCAAATGCGGCCTCACCAATGCCAAATAGAGGGGAATAATCACTTCCCGCGATCTGCTGGCAGTACTCTTACTAATGCAGCCCAATATGCCATGAGCCTTCTTGGCAACCAGGACACGCTGCTGACTCATATCCAGCTTCTTATCCACTGTAACCCCCAGATCCTTTTCTACAGAACTGCTGCCTAGCTCGTCGGTCCCCAATCTGTAGCTCTGCATGGGATTCTTCCGTCCTAAGTGCAGGACTCTGCACTTGTCCTTGTTGAACCTCATTAGATTTCTTTTGGCCCAATCCTCCAATTTGTTTAGGTCCTTCCGTATCCTATCCCTCCCTTCCAGGGTATCTACCACTCCCCCAGCTTAGTGTCATCTGCAAACTTGCTGAGGGTGCAATCTAGCCCCTCTTCCAGATCATTAATGAAGATGTTGAACAAAACCAGCCCCCGGACTGACCCCTGGGGCACTCCACTTGTGACCAGCTGCCAGCTAGACATGGAGCCATTGATCACTACTCGTTGCGCCCTTTTCTCTAGCCAATTCTCTATCCATTTTATAGTCCATTCATCCAATGTATACAAAAATTAAGATTACATGAGTAATCCACCCACATCCCTCAGGATAACATAAAATGATCAATCCATTGGGTCAGGAGAGAATCTCTCCACTCCACCCCACAATGTAAAGCATTATGCTATTCCATTACAGGCAGCAGCTTTCACCTGCTTCTGAAGCGTCAGCTATTGGCAACTGCCAGCAGCAGGATACTTTACTAGATGATCCAGTACAGCAAATCCTTTGTTCCTGCCAAACTAGCTACCACAGGATTAAAAATCTAATTTCTGTTCATTTAAGAAGCTTCTCTCAAATGCTCTTTGGTCTGAAGGAAATGCAGTCAGATTTGGGGCTGCTTTTTAATACAGGCTAAGGTGGTTTTATTAGCTATGCTGCTTGGGTAAGGAAATCCTAGAAAATCTTCAAATATCATGGTCCTGAATCCAACGTCCCCCTCATATATATCCCTCTCCCCAGGGATAAAAGTCCTCATAGTATGCATGAAGATCGGAGACTACATTACATAAGGAGTTTCCAATCTCCATGCAAACTCATTTTGCAGATGGAGACCTGGCAGTCCAGTTTCACACATCACTGCTCAGATTTCTGCAAGCTCAGAAAATCTTGTATATTTTCCATTGTTCTCTACTCTTTCAGCCTGAGACATACAAAAAAAACATTCTTACCCCAAAAAACCCAATCAATATCTTTCAGGGTCTGGAATCTAGCCTAATAAGACAGTGGAATGCACATGTGAAAGACATATGAAAGACATAAGAAAATCATCCAAGGGAGAAAAGAAAAGGTTTAGCATAAATCGATTGCCTTCTAAATCCTTGGAGAAAAGAACAAAATAGATACATGAGGACATATCGGACATGTCACCCACTTTAACTCCACTCCTAGAAGACAAGCATTGCCATCATAAAGTGGCATTTTAGTGAGGTAGATTATAGTTGGGTAAATTGGAGCTGGAAAAAGCTTTAAATTAGATACGTTAATAAGGATTGTCAGAGGCAGGTGAAGGGATTACAGAATCAGAAATATAGGGCTGGAAAGGACCTTGAGAAGTCACCAAGTCTTATATACAACACTCTTGTTCATATACCCCAGAATTATATTAGCCTTTTTCACAACTGCATACATTGTTGAATCACATTCATTTGTGATCTACTATAAACTCCAGATCCTTCTCAGCAGCACTACCACCTTAGCCAGTTATTCTCCTTTTTGTAGTTGTGCATTTGATTTTGCTTCCCTAAGTGAAATATTTTGTACCTGTTTTCATTTAATTTCATCTTGTTGAATTCAGACCAATTTTCCAATTTCAGTCATTTTGAATTCTGATCCTGTCCTCCAAATTACTTACAACAGTTCCCAACTTGTCATCCTCCACAAATTTTATTAGCATACGCTCCACTCCATTATCCAAGTGATTAATGAAAATATGAAATAGTACCAGACCTAGAACTGACTCCTGTGGGACCTGACTAGATACCCCTCCCAGTTTGACAGCAAACCATTGATAATTACTCTTAGACTAAGCTCTTTTCAACCAGTTGTGCATGCCCCTTATGGTAAATTCATTTTGCTCACATTTCCCTAGTTTATGAGAAATGTCATGTGGAACTATGTCAAAAGCCTTACTACAATCAAAATATCACACCTACTGCTCTCCCCCACCCCCAAACCCTCCATCCACTAGGCCAGTAACCCTATCAAAGTAAGAAATTAGGTTGGTTTGGCAACATTTGATTCTTGACAAATCCATGCTGAGTATTGCTTATAATCCTGTTATCCTCTAGGTATATCCAAACTGATTGTTTATCATTTGTCCCAGTATCTTTCTAGGTACTGAAGTTGGGCTGACTAGTCTATAACTTCCAGAGAGCTCTGTTTCTCTTTTTAAAGATAGGTACCATGTTTGCCCTTCTCCACTCCTCTGGAGTACATTATGGAATGGACCAACTTCATTGCAACATCCCTCACCTCCATGATCACTAAATAGAGACAAGCAGGCAACGATTAAGTTTTCCCACCTACAGTTCAGTTAATGCAGCTCATTCCTCGCCAGCTACACCCCCCATTGCACCTGTCCTCACCATCTCCTCTGAAAAGGCTGCCAATTAAGCAGTGAGTTTGAGGTATAGACAAATGTTCACTAGGGACTTAGTCTAACTTCTGGAGACCTTGCTTCCAACTGTGCATTTTGGGAAGCAAATATCCTGGTTCCTGGTAAGTGCACTATCCAATCCTTACAAGGCTCTGGTCAGAGGGAATGCTGCAAGGTAACATCTTTTAATGGTCGAGTACATCACAATGAAGCCATCTGCAACCCAGCAAGAGTGTAGATACAGCAAAAAGAACTGCAGGCTGTTGTAGAACTATATACTTTTATTTTTACATTGCAATCTCCAAGGCATGATTGTATCAAGAGAAATCTGCAAATATGTCAATGCCAGCAAAATTTTGATTTCCATTTGATAGCACAATTTGCAAACAGCAGTTTTCTGTGTTGTGCAAGTGCTTAACATTTGTAATAGCTACAAGAATTCAATGCCAATTTACATTTACTGAATAATGCACAATTTCTTTTGCACACACTAGGAAATATGAGGGTCTAGAGCAGAGGTCCCCAAACTGTGGGGCACGCCCCCCCAGGGGGGCATGGAGGAACATCTGGGAGGCACGACAGGGCCTGGGCCAGCCCCCATAAGGGGTTGGGAGGGAGAGCCACCCAGACCCACTATGGCCAAGCTCTGCTCTGATCCCATACCCTCCCCCCAGCCATGGTCCCAGCCGCAGCCCCCAGTCCCTAGCACCTGACCCCTTGGTAGACCACCCCGGGCACCAAGGCCCCTGGCCCATTCCTAGCTTCAGCCCCCAGCCCCAACCAAGGCACTGTTCCGAGCCCGAGCTGGGGGGACATGGACAGGGGTAAGAGGGAGCACAACGTAAAAAGTTTGGGAACCACTGGTCTAGAGGAAGGATCTGCCACTTGGACAGACCAGAGTAGAAGTACCCTATGTGAAGAGGGAATAGCAAGTGTTAACCTCTCACCAAGGAGCACAAGCAAGAAGTAGAACACTGCAGTGAGGTTTCTGTTTAGGTTTAGTAGTAGGAAATTATTAGGGAGCACTAATTTGTTGTCTTTAAAACAAGATGATGTAGTTTGGCTCCCAAATCCAAATGGTGAGTTTATGAAGCTTAAATATGCTACCCTACACTAAACATTCTGTCATGTGCTAAGGAATCACAGAAATATTCACTCCTAAAGCGATCAGGATCTCTGGTAAATGAATACTGCTCAACATCTAGTTTTTAAAAGCTACAAAATGTAGCACCAGAAGAGCTGATAGAGCTAACAGTCTTGATTCCATGGGTTTCAGTTTTCAGGGAATCAATCCAGCTCTGAATACTATGCAAACTTCACACCAAAGCCCCTCTTTTATTACAGTAGGTACTATTTATAAACATATCTACACATAATTTGCTCTCTAATTATAGCTGTGGCACACACAGTCATTTACTTTCTTGGTGCTGCTTTTGTACCTTACAGCTCCTAATAAAGAGAGTCAATAAAAGCCATTTCAAGAGCCTGTTGATTGATTTATTGATTAAACAAATTTACCAGTGCAATAGATTAGAAATAGACAGACTGAACGTGGCTTTGCATATAATCATTTGGAGGCTGATGCCTGAAGGAGGTCCTCCAATCTGGGCACAGGTTTGTTCAGTAGTAGGACCCAGGCTATCAATTAAAGGTTGGACCTGAAACCTTTAATTTTGTCCCCTTTCTACTCATAGACTCATAGACTCATAGGTCAGAAGGGACCAATATGATCATCTAGTCTGACCTCCCACACAAGGCAGGCCACAAAACCCTACCCTACTGACTTGGTTGGTCAAGTCCATTCACAAACGAACAGAAAGCTAAGGCTTGAACCAGTTCTGCTCAGTGCAGTAACGGCTAATGCAATCAGTGGAAACAAATGTGGGATAGTTCAGCTACATGTTAGTTGAAAACAAATGAGAAAGAAGAATGAAAAGGGGGGGGGCGGAGAAGCAGCAGGAGCACAGCCAATGCTATGTAAGAGTTTGGAGAGGAAATGAAGAATCATCCAAGCAAAACTTCAGAGAGGGTAGACAGTGTCCAATTCCCCAAACAGGTATGTACAAAACAGTGCAGATGTTTTCTATGCTGGAGAAAAGGGCCACAGAAGCTTTCAGGGAGCACAAACTATCAGGGCCTGGGTTATACCTCACACTTAAGATTCCTTTCCAACAGCACAAAGCCCGCTAACCTCATGATGGCAACACTGGGTCACTAAAGGCATTTATTTATTTTGACTTGTTGAAGAAGTGCATTCATCCAACACATTTACAAACTTCATTAATAAAAGAACAACAACAAAGAATGCCCAATTCTCCTGCCATCCACTCAGACCCACTACCCTTGCCCCAAGCCCAACCTCCTAGGAAAAAACAAACAAAAAAATCAGAGAGCAGATATATCTTGCACAGTGACCTGAAGATCAACAAATTAGAGCTCCAGTGAAACAAAGAAAGCAAATTCTGAAGGTGAGGAACCCTTCTTTCCCTGAAAACGTTCTTCCTGCAGCTCCCTCACATGTAAGCTACGGGGATTTAGCTCCTGAGCAAATAAGAACTAAGTGTGGAAGCCCCACATCAAAATGGAGCCATCATTTTTCAGGCCGCCATGCAGCCTAGAGTATACCAAGTTCTTTCACTGCTATACTTAGCGGTCATTATGAAAGAAAGGAGCTTTTGCTCAGGTATGAGATATTATTGTATCTTGGTCACAATTTCACAAGCCTAATTTTAGTCATCTTCACTGTAACATTATATTTGCACAATGAGAAGACATGAAAGACTATTAGGTAGGTCAGCCATGGGTCATTATTGACTGCAAATTACCACCATTTGGGTAGCCTGAGTGAAACAAGCTAGAGGACTTGTTGCAGTTCCTACCAGCCTGGTGTCCACATCACAACCACTGTCACTGCAATGGTGCCCCTAACTGGCAGCCTCAGGTGGCTTGTCTTCACCAGTGAATTTATTGGCGTTCCACCACACTTTTGACATGATGCTGACACAAAGCAGAACACAACTTGTCCTCACCTACACTGACCAGTTGGCTGTAATGAGCTGTTTGTGCAAAATGCAGTTGTTAAAAATTCATTTTAGTCACGATTCAGTTTCATTGTGAAGCCAAGCCCAAGGGGGCCAAGGATTGAACAACCTTCTCCCTGACAGAAGGTGGTCTCCTATGAGGCAGGGTTGAGGAACGTTGGCAAGGATGGGAGGGAAGGAAAACGCTGTTGCTATCATCATCATCTATCTGCGTAAGTATTTATACTACATATCACCATGGCATCGAAGAGTCTAGTCTGTACTAGGGATAAACAGGAGAGTTCGATATCCAGATCTGTCAGTGATGCTTTTTCACTAGCACAAAACTAACAGGGAAAAAAATACTCAGCAACATAGACAATAAAGAAGCCTCATGAAAGATTGTTTTCCCAAGACCAAATTCACAAGTTGCTAATTAATAAGAATCCTTGCTGCTCCATACAAACCGCCCAACCTCTTTGAAAGAAAAACTGATCAACACCACCTTTAAAATAAAAGGCTCCTTCCCTCTCTCTCTAATATGCATGACCAAAATCAAAATTCACCCAGAAAATCAACACTCCCACATTCCATTTAGTTCTAGAGTATCCTCCCCACAAAGACCTTAAATTCCTAGTCTTAGGAGACCAAGCTTTCCTCTAAATTAACACCCCCTGCACATTGTGAGTTGTGGTCATATAAACCCTTTGCACCTTTTCACTCTATTGAATCAATCGCTCCAGGCAACTTCTGGGGTGGCACTAGGCTCTCCCCTCCCTCTGGCTCTTCTTCCCTCACTAACTCAGTGCTCAGAACTGTGAAGCACAAAATTAGACATTTTAAATTAAGCAAAAAGAGAGAATGAGAAAAACCTTATTAAATCAACATTAGCATCAACAGAGCATCTTTGAAAAAGAAACTCATTTGCAAAATATTGTAAAACGCCTTATGTTGACAGAAATAAGACAGGCAGCAGCTTAAGCCTTCCTCCTCCTTCCCTCTCACACGAGTCACAACCCCTGAACAATGATAGTCCACAGCCTGAAAGGTAGCAGAGCCTGTCCTGAACTTACAAGCTCTGGAACTGCTAGACAATAAGGACATTGCTCAGCTATGTCTGCTACAATATGACACCATAACCTTTCCAAAAGTGGGGTTTTTGTGCTTGGGGAAGCCGGGGGGACAGGGACACAACAGAAGCAGATTCCTCCTGAGTGGTTATTTTTCAAGAAAAAGTCAACCACAACAAAGTTTTACCTCTACAAGTGGAGCCACAACCAGGGCTCTGCCTCCCCTCACTGAGGTACAGAAACTGACATGATAGCGACTAAGCATGGAAACTAATGGAGACTTTTTCTGTTAAGGGTAATGGTGGCCTTAGCATTTCGTTTGAAATACCTAGGCTCCCTGGAGCCACAGCTCCAGTTCCAAGCAGGATAGGCTCTGGCCGCTCTCTTTTCAAGGTAACTCATCTGAGTTTCATGGAATTCACTGTCTGCTGGCCATCATATGAAGTCTTAAAACTGATGAGCAATATTCTTTGTGACCTTTAAAGTTCCCATGCCAAAAAGAGTTGGGGGTTTGGCTCTAGGGTCACTAGCTCAATTTTCTGCTGCATACCCTGCTGTGCACTTGTCTGCCTGGCTACCACCCCAGCAAGCTTTTATTCCAGCACTGCTGGATGTACAGAGCTTATAGAATGCTTTGGGTAAAGCAGGCTATGAAACAAGTTATATTAAAGCCATGTTAATTTAGAAAGAAAGAATTTATGATTTTTCACAGTATTTCAAGAGACGGCTAAATCAGTGTTTGAAGTATTTAGTTAGCTAGGAGAAAGCAGGTTTTTCAACCGCCAGGTCATGGCCCAAAATTGGGTCACCAGAATGCATGAAAAGGATGTGGCAGGGTCCACCGGCATTGCTACCGCAAGTTCGCACACGCAGTGACCCCGCACTGCTGTCGCAAGTCTGACCCCACCCTGCACATGCCACGACCTGACATCATTCTCGCAAGCACGTTCCCACCCATGCATGCATGCATGCGTCACGACCCAGTGTTGCTACAATGAACATACACAAGAAGTCACAATGGTGCCAGGCGGACCTGTGGATGGACTCGTGAAGTCAGACTCAGGTTGGACTTGGTGGTCAAGGCTCAAGGCAGACCTGCACTTTTACACTGCTCAGAATAATTAGCGAGGTGTCTGAGGGCAGCAAGACCTCTAGATTAGAATGTGAAAGAAGGTGGCCTGACACTTTCCAGATAAGGCCAAGCATGTGTGTGTGTCAAGGGACAGGGGATATATCTCAATGGCAACCGCATGGTCACGTCTGCCCCAGGAGATGGAGAAGGGAGAGTGCTGGATCCCCTTTGGACCATAGGAATCCCTGTCCCATGCACTGGAAAAGGGCCCTCTCAATCCTCTCCAGGGCAGGCCACTGCCTGACTCCCAGCATTGGGGACTGTCGTGTGGTTGGGGAGCTGGAGCACCAGATCCCTATGGAGCAGGGCACTGGGTCTTGGCATGCCATTCCCTGGAGATCTGGTCCATGCTATGGTGTTAACCCTTTCTTGGCCAGTGCCCAGACCGGCCCTTGCCCGGATCACAAGCTTTAGAAACAAAAGCAGCCCATAGAAGGAATGGAAGTGGCTTCACCAAGAGAGCTGCACAGCTCTCCAGTGACATGACTCACTTTATTCAAGGCCAGGCAGGACAGACACAGGCTGAAAGGAAGGGGAACACAGGCTGAGATCAGTTCTCAGTGTCCAAAGAAAGAGATACGCTAATAGCAAACAGACCAAGCGTGAGAGAAGGGCATGATGGCTACCCCAGAACCACATCCGCATCCTGCCAGGCCAGCAAAACTCAGGCTTCAGAATTAAATAGTGTTTAGGCATCAGTGGCATAGCTGATTAATGTGCTGTTTTGAACACCAAAAGAGGGCCCTTTAGGCCCCAGCTCAACTGTCCTGCCCCGTCTGGTTTCAGAACAAGGACCTCAGAATTTCTGTGTTGCGACCCTGTGCCAGGCCAAACTTGCAGTTCTCACAGTAGAAGCTCTGTAAAAATACTATTTAAAAGCAAAGAGTTGGAAATAGCAAAAAAAAATTCTTGACTGTAGATATCCTGTCCAGGGGCAAGAATTGCATGCCTCTTACCTCACCGCACTATCCTGCCTTGCCAAGTGTAAAATAGCTAAAAAAGTGAGAAGTTAATTTTACCTTCTTCTAATGACATATGCACGGGTTGTTGGGTTAGAGTCAGCTGCTAAAAAAAAACTGAAAAAAGAAAAGTCCCTCTTTACAATGATACAATATGGAGAAGGAGCCATGATATTTTGGAAGATAAACAGAAAACAACCGACCGTCTTTCAGTAAGTAACTTACGCTTTACAATTTGACAAATCTACAGAAGTTGCAAACCATGCCATTTTCCTAGTTCACGTAAGGGACGATGATATTCAAGAACAGAACCTATGCCCACTGCTGTTGACGTATTTGTTACACTGGATAATGATATGCAGTCAGTGGGATTGACCTGGACAAAGTGTGTCGGTGTTACAGCTGATGGAACCATTTCAATGGCAGAGAAACACTCAGAATTTGTGCAAAGGATTCCTCGAGAAGCACCCAATGCAACATGGAACCACTGTTTCCTGTACAGGAAGGCACAATGTAAAGAGAAAATATACTAAAACAAATCTTCCCAGTTTTGGTGCAGCACTTCTGGGGAATATCCCACTCCTCCTAGCCATGCTATTAGAGATATTTTGCCATTCAGTACTACATACTTATGTGAACCAGGATTTTCAGCCTTGAATTAACAGAAAAATAAAAGCAGGAACAGACTAGATGTTGAATATGACCTTCAGATTGCGATGGCTACAATTATACCAAACTTTGATAAACTCAAAGACAAGAAAGCTCAGGTTTCTGATTAAGTGGAATCTAGGATTTATATACAATTACTTAAGTACTATATTTTAAATACGTGCTGCATTTTGTTAAGGTGTATATTGGTGGGTAAGGAATATTTAGTAAGCCAGGTGTTTTTTGCAGAAAAACCTGGGTTGTGACAGGCCATCAAGATTTACAGATAGGTCTTGAGCCCAAGAGGGCTGAGAACCTCTGTCCTAAGGGCTAAAGCAGAGGAGAGTCAAGACTCTAGTTCTATTCCTGACACCCACACTAACATGCTATGCAACAATGGAGAAAAATGTTAGACAGATGAATTGCAAATATGTATCACTATCCTACACAGGCTGAGACATTTTACTGTCTAGTCCTGCCAGAAGGACATACAAATTTCCCCACTATACATGCTTTGGGGAGTGGTCAGAGAAATTACACATCTACATCTCTAAATGCAGATTCCCCTAGCTGAAAGTGGTGGCATCTTATGAAAAGCAGTGAGCAAGAGAACCCCCAAAACTGATGCAGTTCTGACATGAAAGCCACATAAGACATCTCTTTAGAGCTATGATAAACGTGACCATTAACCGAGTTATTTATTTGTATTACAATAGCACCTAGAGGCCCGCATATGCCATTTTACTAGATACTATACAAAATAGGACAGTCCCAGCCCCAACGACCTCAGAATCTAAGACACAATGTAACTATGGTCTTAGTAGTAGGTAAAAGAGAGTGTAGGAAAAGGAAATGGTAACAAGGACCCCTATCTGAGAACAAGTCTGCTTGTTAAGAAGTTATCTGCCCAGCACTCTATTGCCTCTGAATAAGAATGGTACATACTCTACATCTCATACACAGGAGCTCAGAATCTTTTCTGAGTAGCTGTCTGTTGGGGCCACACATGCACCCCGTGCCTCCTCGTGCTCCTGTGCAAAGATACAAGGGGCAGAGAGGCCACAACCCTTCTTCAGGTCCTTCTCAGCTTGAAGCCCATGACGGTGAAGGGCTCTGAAGAGTGGGGATGGAAGGTGGGCCATGGAATCCGTGCTGACTACAACATCTTGAAGTTGTAAGGTAAGTAACAATTTTTTCTTCAAGTACATGTTGGCATGGATTCAAGGGTAGGTGACTCTCAGGATGGCAGAAAGAGAAATATCAGCCTACCAGTCAAACAAAAATTAGAGTACTCCTCTCCCAAATTTGGCTTCTGATCTAGCAGCTAAATCCAGAGCAGAATGCTTGACAAATGTAAGTGGATTGCTCCACATAGCAGGCTTATAGAATATTGATACTGGCACATATCAGAAGCAGACCAAGGATGTTGCTTGGGCTCTGCTGGAAGAAAGATACTGACCAGCTGGTAGCACAATGAGATGCAATGCATAAACAGTTTTTGATAGTCTTTGCAATGAAACAGCATGGCCATTGGAGTGGCCAGCTATAGCAACAAATAGACAAGGGGAAGTCTTAAAGATTAGCTCCTGTGTCATATAGAAGAGCTCTAGATATAACAAAGCACGCAGCTTCTCCTCCCCTTGTGTGGAATGCCGTTTTGGGAAGCACACAAACAAGTCAACTGACTGGTTTAAAATGGAGCTCAGAAGACACCCTGGGAATGAATTTTGCATGAAGTCTCAGTAACTCCTTGTCCTTATGGAATGAGGTATATGGGGGTCTCCAACATGAATGCCTGAAGCTTGCTCACCCTCCTAATTGAGGTAATGGCTACCAAAAAGACCATTTTGACAGCGAGATAGCAGCTGAAGCACTCCAAGAGGGACTCCATTAGCTTTAGAAAGATGATATTGAGGTCACATGCTGGAGTAGGTTTTCTGACTGGTGGGTAAGCATGCAGTAAGCCCTTGAGAAACTACGTCTGAGGGACAGAAGACTGAAAGCAACTACACTGGTAGATGGTATGCTGATTTTACTGCCCAGTGGAGCTTGACTGAGCTAAAAACAGGGCCTGATCGTCCATGACATGAAATAGGAGGGAGGCAGATGAACACTACTTTTGGCTGAAAAGGTACAATTCCCTGGGGTCCTTGTCTTTCAGAGTCCCTTGGGTGGACCTGGTCTTCTCCTGTACTGCAGATTCTATTGAAACACCCTGGAGTCAGATGGGCCTACACTTGTTCAAAGGCCTTGGGCAGCACTTGTTATTGTTTATCTACTCACTTGAGGGCATGGGGAAGGAGAGTGAGGTGTGCCATAATCCCTATTTCCAGAACCCTCTAGGATCCTTTTCTGATCTGACAGGGGATGGATGGTTCCCTACTTGATTTAGGGGAGAAAGAGTGAGTAGGAGATGGCAAGGAGAAATACACCACCAAAAATAGTGGTGTCACTGGCGCCAGGATTGCCGGTGCTAGTGCTTGGCCTGGTGCCATGGTGAAGAGTTATGTCTGTTCTTCTAAAGATGTATCTTGATGCCAGGAAGGACTCTCTGACTGGTGCCGGTACAGGTCTGTGTCAAAGGCTGCATACCAGTATCATCTCCTCCTGCCTCTTCTGTGCCAT
The DNA here is from genome assembly GCA_007922155.1 of Mesoclemmys tuberculata. Classification (NCBI taxonomy): domain Eukaryota; kingdom Metazoa; phylum Chordata; order Testudines; family Chelidae; genus Mesoclemmys; species Mesoclemmys tuberculata. Next base: position 23,673,637 of record ML677085.1, on the reverse strand, counting down.
TAGTCCCTTGTTCAGTGTTGATGTGGGCTTGGAAGATTTGTCCCTAGAAAGAAGTTTCAAATCGTCTTTGTGGGAGAAACCTGCTTCGCACTCAGAGTTGTGCTTGCACTTAGCAAAGGTCTGCTGCTCAGCATTTTTTGAAGTAGATAGCATAGACTACTGGTCTCCTTGTCCCAGAGTCTGTGATGACATGTTTAGCACCAAGACAGTCAGTCAAAGCAGAGGGTCCCGATGCCAAACTCGTCAGCATCATAGATTATACAGACAGAAGAAACATAATCATGTAGTCTCACCTGCAAAACAGACCATAGGACTTTCCTGAGTTATTCTCTAATTGGAACAAATTTTTTCGAAAAAAACATCTGATCTTCATTTAAAAGCGTCCAATGCTGGAGAAGTCATCACAATCCTTGATGACTTGTTCTAATGGTTAAACACCCCCTCTATTAAAATTGTGTCTTATTTTCAGTGTGAATTTGTCTAGCTTCAACTTCTAGGCCCTGAATCTTGTTATACCTTTGTCTGTTAAATTGAAGAGCTCATTATCCAACTTCTGTTCCCCATGTAGGTACTTATAAACTGTAATCAAGTCATCCTTAGCCTTTTCTTTGTTAAGCTAAGTCTATTACCATAAGGCATATTTTCCAATCCTTTAATCTGTTTTATGGCTCTTCTCTGAACACTCTCCAATTTACCAACATCCTTCTGGAATTCTGAACATTATATTCCAATAGCAGTTGCACCAGTGCCAAATACAGAAGTAACATAAACCTCCCTACTCCTACTCCATATTACCTTTTATACATCCAAGGATCACTTTATAGTCATAATGGTGCACTAGGCGCTCATGTTCAGCTGATTATCCATCATGACCCCTCAGTTTTTTTCAGACTCACTGTTTTCCAGGATAGAGTCACCCATCCAGCAAGTATAGCCCATATTCTTTGTTCTTAGCTGTATAACTCTGCACTGGATTGTATTAAAACATATGTTGTTTGCCTTGGTCCAGCTTACCAAGGAATCTGAGTCATTGTTTCAGTGACCTATCCTCTTCATTATTTAGCACCACTCCAATCTTTATCATCTACAAGCTGGATCAGTAATTTTTTATATTTTCTTCCAGGTCACTGATTAAAGAGTTAAATAATGTAAGACCAAGAATAGATCTGCACAGGACCCCACTAGAAACACACCTGCTCTATCATCCTTTCCCATTTATAAATTACATTGAGATCTCTTAGCTAGCTATTTTTTAATCCTTTTAATGTGTGCCTTGTTAATTTGATGATATTCTAGTTTTTTATTTTTTAAATCAAAGTGTTATGCAGTATGTTTAAGTATATTATATCAACACCATTATCTTTCTCAACCATATTTGTCATCTCAGGTTATTTTCCTTACATTTCTGGATTGGCATTAACTATATTATCCTCCTTTAATTCTTCATTAAAAAGGAGTCTCATATCAGCCATTGGAAATGTTGGCAATGGTACTGGTGGTTTTGGTGCCCTTTTATATTCCTTCTCCCTGCTCAAAATCAGGCATATGGTGCCTGACTAATG
>ML677085.1:23646166-23672065 GCA_007922155.1 Mesoclemmys tuberculata | reverse complement strand
GCAGGATGAGAAGGAATAGCAGATTGAGCAGAAAAGGCATCTGCTATGCCCATCATTTAAGGGCATAAGACCATTGCATGGTGGACTGTATTTACACCCTATGGATTTGAGTCTGTCATGATGTTGTTTAGCCTCACGTGTCTCATCCTATTATACAGGGTGGGGTAGAGGTGGTCTCCTGCTGTTTTTTGTTTGTTTGTTTGTTTGTTTTTTTTGGAGGGGGAGATAGAGTGAGGAGTCCAAATGAAGAAAAATTATTAAGGAAAAGAAGGATTTCTTCACAAAAACAAACTTGGAAACTTGGAATGAACTGAAGCTCAAGGAGAAGTAGCGGGTCAGACACTCACCTGGTTCCATCTCACAGGCGGTAAATGGAAATTGAGGGAGAGTCATGGCCACTCCACCCTTATGCCCTCGACACGGATGCACAAGATACATGCATGACCCCGATGGACACTGATAGTCAGGAAAGATTCCAAGTTCCCACACAAGAGGCACACCTGTGCCTACAGTGGAATGAATACTGACATGCTCAAAGAAGAATGGAATATTCAATTTTCACCTCAGAGGGCAACAACGGTAACATAAAAGAGTGCCAAGGACAATCCAAAATGGAAGGATCTGATGCAGATGAACAATTTATCATTGAATTATAAAGCTAAATTGTCAGATAGACAAGAGAGCTGGTCTGTTAATCTACCAAACCATTAACCCTTCAATTCTAAGGCTGTCCCCAGCCTCTCTTGCATGCTGTGGGAGCATCTTAAATCAAAATGCATTTAAAAGTTCATCACATATAAAAGTAATCTAACCAGGTGGCTTTCCACAAGAGAATAGGCAGACTAAGTAAATCTCTCTCAGGTAGTGGTAAAGAACCTATTACAGTAGTATGTAAAAGCACTAAATACAGTAATAGAAATGCACATAATATTGTCGGAGAACATCAGCAGATTAATTTTGGTAAGAGAGATGACCCTCAAACACACATGAAGTGATACGGAGAATGACAATACAGGAAGACTATGATCATAGCACACAGTCAAAATGGCGTTTCAGAGACTTCATTGAGTAACGAAGAGTCTATTCTTCCTGCACAAGAACTAGTGTAGCATTTTCATAGCCAATGCTTCCAGTTCATTGCCCCACCACTGCAGACTTTCAGGGTGGTCAATTTTTTAATCACGACAGAAAAGGAGTATCAAAAGGACAACGAAGAGCTATATTGCCTCTTCAGTGTAACTCCCACATCTTCCAGCTCTGCCTTCTTGCAGACCCTCAGTCAATTTGATAATGTGGCACAGACCAACCTCTCTGAGCAAGCAATGGAACAATGTGTGTATTTAAAACAGCAATTATATCTGAAAACCTTTGCAAACCTTCAGAAAGTTACAAAAAGAAAAAGAATTTTAAAAAGGCAACAAAGCCCAACAAACAGATAGTATCAGTATTTACAAAAAAAAAAAAAAAAAAAATCCCTCTGGGACCAGAGCACATACAAACACTTTTCTTCTTCAAAGTCCTCAATGAACATTAATGAGCCATGGCAACACTCTTTGAGATAGGTATTAATGTATTCCCAGGGAAAATGGGCTAGTCGTTCAGCGTCTTTGTGTTTCAGATACACACAGCAAATAAGAGTCAGGGTCAGGATGAGAATTCCAGAAGTCCTGGCTCCCAGGCTTATGCTTTAACAACTAAATCACGTATCTCTAACTCCCCGAGACACAACACACACCCCAGCAGAGAACAAAACTGCAAAATAAATGAAGTTTCCAACCTGGCCTGCCACATATTTGCTCAGATGGGTTGTAAAGGGAAAACAGTTTCACAATCACAGGGCATCAGCTAATACGCCCTTGTCTCCCATCATCTTTTGATGATAGTACAATCAGATCTACCCCCACCAATCCACAGTGGAACAACAAACCTAATTTGAAACTAGAGAAAGGAGCGGCAAGAGAATGAAATAGGGTTTGATTCTTTAAAAGCTGCAAATCACGAGAAGCCATCAGTTCATCCAGGTAACCAACACTGCTCAGACCCATTGGTTAAATCAAGCTGCCAGTCAGTCTATCTCGGTTATTTTGGGAAGTTCCAACTACCAGTATTAAGGGAGCAGACTCCTGAGAAGGACACAGAAACAAAGTGAAGTGAGAGAAGACAGAATAGACGTTGAACAACGCAGGGTCACATTGGAATTTGCTTTCAATATTAAGACTTGGTTGTGGTACTCAGCCCATCTCAGACACACCAGCAAAATGACCCACCCATCATCATTCAGTTCTTCAGGCAGCAAATCAGAATTAATGTTCATTGGTTCTGCTGAGTGACATAATGACAATTTAAAAGGGGCAATTAATCATCAGCTATGCTGCGGGTTGCCTTAGCAGGCTGGGATCTTCTTCCTCCACAACAAGGTGATAAAGCATTCATCTTTGCTTTCCTCTGAACCCCTGCCCTGAAGATCTCCTGAAGATCAAGTGGTTCCCTCCCAACTGGACCCAAACTGATTTCCTGTCTTGGCCTTCGCTGCCCCCCACACCACACTCCATGACTCATTGTAGCCGCTAACTTTCTTTTCAAACAGGACTGGATAGGACTCTCCTTCCTCATCCCAAAGCTGTTCCTTAGTGGACCAGAGGTGCTGTCATTGAGCAGTATCAGGCGCTCACACGCAGGAGACAAGCAGGCAGCTCCTCCAGAGCAGGAAGCAAGAATCCTGTAACTGAAATGGATTTCATGCACGTTAGTGCAGAGTGCAAAGTGGGGTGACAGGGTTGGGTCCCCAAAGGATTTTAATGGACTCCCCTGTGCTCCACCAACAGCAGCATTTGCGGAACATTTAAGTTGGGGATACAGTTTGAGGAGAGAGGAGATGTTTGCACAGTGTGATCCTCAGGAATGGGATGGGGTTTCTGGGTATAGTCTATACTACCACAAACACGACATTTTCAAACATTGCTTCACAAGAAAACAACTGGAAAAAAATCCCTACAATTAAATATTTGTGCTTCCATATCTTTCTCTCCCCCATAAGTTTAGTCTCTCTCCCCCTCAGCATTCCCCTACTCTTCCATCTCCAGCCTGCTGCTAGAAAGAAGGTTCTGATAAGCCTTAGCTCCTTTTCATTCCAAATATCTCCGCACCTCATACCAAAACCAGCCACTAACAGAAGATGTGGGATTCAAATCCCTCATTACACCTACCTTTCCATTGCCCACATGCAGCGAGTCACAATTAACCGGGTATTGGGTAAGGCCCAAAGCACTGCAATGTTATTACACACTTATCTCTACAAAAACCTCCATGTACAAGTGACAACTTTCCTGGGGGGGTTGTGCAGCTTTGTGATAATTAAAGCAGAGACGAGTGTACTGCTGTAGATAATTATGCATTAGCACCGAAATTACTTAATGGAATAAAATAAACTAAGCCAAATGTTTCGTTTTAAAGGGAATTTAGTGCCTTCAAAAGGTGCCAGACTGACAGCCCTGGAGACGGAAACCGTCTGCTATTCATGATATACAAAACAGGTATAGCATGGACAACAGCAGGGCAGACCTCCACCCACCTGAACACCAAGACCTGTTAAGGGCAAAAGGGATTTCAGCCTCTGCAGCCATTCAATCATTGGCCTCTGCCAAGACTGCCACACAGGGGCTCAGTGCTAACTGGGAGTGGGTTTTATAGCAAGGACACTGGCCCCAATAAAATAGACTAAATCAACAAACTCATCTCACATAAACCCCCAAACAGCTAACAAGATAATAATTCCAATATGGGTGTGATTCAAACCAGTTGCTTAGAGGTGATAGCGTACTGGGTACATGACCTGTGACTAAGCTATCTGCTCTGACCAAGTCCAAGAGTTTTTACTTTTGTCCAAACAATCACAACCCGTTCTCCATTCTCATCTAGATCAGGTCTCAACAGCCTCTGCCTCCTTGTTAAAAGGAGGACTCTCAAGGTCAGTCAGAATTTATAAGGCAGCCATTTCATCTTTCGTGCCTCTCTGGCTAGATTCCTCCTTAAAAGCTGCTGAATACTGAAGATTCTGCTGGGTTTGAAAGGCCTGCCAACATGAAGGCCAATTAAGAGTTTTAGGGCAATGTACATTAGGGTTATTATAGGCGGCAGTTATGCAGCCAGAATAAATCTTAGCTGAACTTGTAAGTGGTGTTTGTAACTCAGGTTTCCCCTTATTGAAAGCGGAAGGCAGAAGACAGACCTGCTCCTAAAGAAATCTGCAGGGATTCAAGCAAGTCAGCACTATATCCCTCAAAATGGGATTCTGTACTTACAGAACAACAGGGGAACAACGGAAGGGCTTCAACCGTCAAAGATCACAAGAGCCGTCGTGTGTTACATACACACACTTGGTTAAGTCCTCTTTGGTTTATTTTTAAAATATCCGATTTGTCCATGACTAATTAGGACATCTCTATTCTTTAGATCACAGCTAATCAGATACTCAGAATGGCAGCAAGACTGAATTCAGATTCTCCTGATGCAAAGCACAAGCTGTAGCCACTCAAGCTAAAGGATGGTCTCCTTTACAGGACTGCTGTGACACACAGTCGAACGGGTCTGATTCCAGAAAGCTGAGGGCAGTGGGTCTCAGACACTAGTTTATTACAATACTCTTGATTTTGTGGACGCTATCTAAAAAGAAGGCTGAGATGGAGGTCAGTAATAGTGAGTCTTCAGGAGGATCATGTGTGAATCTCAGGATTAAGCATGGAGCATTGTTTTGTTTGCAATTCTTCTCTGACTTGCCTCTAAAAAATTGCACTAGGGAACATCTAACCCTCAAAACAGAACTATTACACACACACTAAAGAACCTGGACAGCAAAGACCGCTAACTGAGGCACCTAAAAAAATTTCATACCATTTATTCAGAAATCTGTTTCCTTTTTGATAATTTTGCTCATCCTGCTGCTGAAATTTATAGATTCCAAATCCAGATGGGACCACTGTAATAATCTAATCTGATCTCCTGTGTAACACAGGCCATAGAACATTCCCCAAAATAATTCCAGAGCATTTTTTTGGAAAACATCCAATCTTGATTTAAAAATTGCCAGTGATGGGGAAAAAAAATCAACCACAACCCCTAATAAATTGTTCCAAGGGTTAATTACTGTCACTGTTAAAGCTTGACTACACAGCAATATAATTGATGGCTGCTAGATCTGTGTGTTTAAACAGAAGGAGAAAAAACCCTCAGGGGGCATGAAGAGAAAATGAAAAGCATCAGCAGGTGGATCCAACATAGATCCCTAGGTTTTAATGTATTCCAGGCCACAGCAGCCCCACAATTCCAAACAGAATCAGTGGATGGCCAGAACATGGTACAAACTTGCATTTGGGATGAAAACATGGCACATTCCACAACCCAGTTCAGGAGAGCCTAGGGCCAGAATCAAAACTTCAAGAGGTTTTATTTGTATGTGATTCAAGGCCTCAGCAGCTGTTGTGAGACAGTTTTGGAAGAGTGATTTGGTGTCTCTTTACTGCCACCAAGTGGAAATGTTTAACTGTTTTGTGAAACCCTTCTCAGTACAGAAGAAAAAGAGATGGGCTTAGGAAAGCACTCACCACTAGCAAGTAACTGAAGAAGTATTTGTTAAATTTTTAGCCTCAAAATCAAAGAGTGCTACAGTCAAGAATTGCATCCCAATTATCTGACCAGCAGCCCAGAGCCTGTATAAGATCAATATACAGAACAGACTCCCAGCTGGGCAGTGGTTTTTGTCTATGGAAGATAAATAATCAACTTCCAGACCCAGCAAATGAGGCAAGCGACTGATTTTCTGGGCTCTAAGTGCAAAGAATAGGGTGAGAAATCAGGAATATATAAACAACTGCTGTTTTGACCCTATTTATCAGACTCTTGCCTGCATCACCAGGTTTTAGAAAGAGGGTCACACTTAGCCAGCTCGAGTGTTTCCACCCAAAAGTCAAAACAGAAATGCACACTGTTCTAGGGAATGCAAAAGGTTTCATGGGAATCAAGTTCACCCAGAGCCACTAACCAACTGCAAAACCAACAGATCAGTGTAACACAAGCAGAGACTTACTTTAAAACTATACATATGTAGAGAGATACACATATAAAAACACTTCAAGACCAGGGATCAGCTCATTGATCTGGTAGTACGCAATGTGAATCATCAATCAGAAGAAGCAGGTTCAACTCTCAGCTTGGGTCTATAGCTCCTTAAATAGGCAAATGACTTGCTGAACAAACAAAACCTAGTACAGCTCAATAGCAACACCTGCTGGCCAATCAAGAGCAACATTAACGGAGTTTAATTATTAGGGGTTTATTGTTTGTTTTACTAAAACTGTAAGCTTGTGTCATGTTTTATGATCAGAGAGTAAGGCATTCCCTGCCTGAAGAGCTTAATCCTGCCCTTCAAAGATGGGTGCAACCAGTTGGAATATGGAATTTAACATTTGCACACACACAGTCACCTGCATGTGCCCATCCTTGAGATTCAAGTTTGATTGTGAAGCTTTTAAATGAAGATGCATTAAATTCATATTGGAGCAGATTGGTAGTCTCCTCCAATTGCCTCAGTCCTATCTGAATGATCCCTGAGGTCCCCTTTGGACTGGCTTCCTTTCTCAAGGGAACAGCCAGCAGATCAACAGCCTGTAGCAGTAATGTATTTACCTTGCACACCAGTCCCATCTCCACAAAACAGAAAGGTAACCAAGTCATTAGAGTTCCCTTGCCTCAAGGTGCCTTAACAGATTCCTCATTAACATTGGGAAAGGAACCCATTATAGCTAAGTTATAGCACAGCTAATGGTCTCATCTTAATTTGGGCATGCAGAAAGTTATGTTGTACCTGGACTCATTACAATGAAAATAGTAACGTCAAACTCCAGGTTTTGCCTCAGCTGTGGAAAGTATGGCTGCCCACACAAATTACTTATAAATTACTTTAAAGAAAATAATGGGGAGAATAGCTGCAGAAGCTGAGAATGGGATAAAGAGCGTTTCATCTTTAGATCACCATTTCCAATTTGAACCAACGCCATAGTGACCAACAGTCTGGCAGCTACAGAGGCTCACAAACAGCCATCAGATGGCAAGATGAGTTGGTGGATCTCAGGTTCATTACCAGTGGAGAAAGGCCCGCAGTGCCTTGTTACAGGCACTGGCAGAGGCATCAAGTATTGACAGGGGCATGGAGACTGAACTCTTCTCTCCTTGCTTGAGGTAGCTCTAGCACGGGGAATCTTCATGTGGAAAAAGGATTTAATGACTGTCAAATTGATACCCTTTATGTGCATGAAGTTTAGAAAAAAATTAGACAATAAAATTATCAAATAAAAGATTAGACTCCTGAGCAGGTAGGGATGTTTTTGAGAGAAGCAGCTGCCTTTTATGGCTAGAATTATAAACTGGGCCCAGGTTTAAACTACTTAAAAAATGTAAAGATAATTTTCAACTTAATTTTTTTTAAATATAAAAAAATGAAGGCTTCTACTATTTGTAAAATCTGCACCCCAAAATGTCACTTTTATATAGGGAGATTAGGTAAAGGAGGGGATTGATGAACAAAATATATTGGGACTGGCAACAGTAAACGTACCCTCTTCCCAGAAAATCTCTCATTTAGCCTACATAATTCATTTTAGTAGGTATTGCATCATATGTAGATATGCTCTCTCTCACACACACACTCACGCGCGCGCGCGATATTACTGCTCAAGTAAATGTTTTCGAAAATAAATTTACAAATGTTAAACTGGGAAGAGAACAGGTTCTGTTGGAGCCAGTTACCCGTGCACTAGGATTCTGGAATTTAACATAGAAAATCTACCAATATGGGGTGCCATGGTTTTAATTTGTGCGCACGCACTATTGCTGTAAGAGGAGCTGAAGGCCAAGGAGCACATCTGTTCCACTCACTAAAAAAACCAAACCAACCAATCTACAAGTTTAGAAAATATAATCTGAAGATTTGTTTATTAGATGAATGCTCTAAGCCAGGTAAGCCAGCTATGCCGCCTCATATCCCAAAGCAGAGGAGTTATGCTAAAGACCTGCTCAATGTCTCAGGGAATGTACACTGAGGGCTATCACATCTTTAATTTTAGAAGCACTCGAACTTTAACAAAAGGCATTGCTCCAAAGTATTGATTTACCACCAAAGTTTAGTAGAGGTTAAACGAAAAAAGTTTTTAAAACAGTCATAACCTAACAGGTCTCCCCCATCTTCTCAGTGGCTTACGTTTTCACTCTCAACTTTTGGCATGTCATTCCTCTAAGTTTTCCCATCACCACAGAGTCTTCCAAGCTAGACAGGACCTGAATTTCAAATGTAACACAAAAGCAAAAGGAAGAAAATCAGCCCCCTTCTCTAATGTGTAATACACATGGCAAATTCTTTCCTGGAGTTTGCATAAGGAAGTGGGAATGGTGCTCATGGAACTATGATTTAAAAAACCGTGAAATTCCACAACATGTGCACGTGCAAACACATTTAGGAAGACATTATACTGAATCTAAAAGAAAACCTAAAAAAAGCCACCCAGACACCCAAGAGTTAACATTATTTGTTTCTCATCAAAACCCTTTCCGAGGAGGTTAAGCACACAATAGACTATCTAAAGCAAACAGCTAGAGAGGCTGCTTGAAATTCCACTCACGTACCTCAGCAATGTATTTCTATTAATGTCCAGTGTGTGTCAGCATGAAGATAAGGTACCAACATCATGTCCAACCAGCCAGCTAGAGAATGGGACGCTGTGTAAAACATTGTCTGATACTTAAAGTCCTGGAAAACAGTGGCGCTTGCAATCTCACCCTCTGCACACACGCTCCTGATAACACCACCACCAAGACGCAATGAAACTGTCCTGCAGCTTTGAGGAAGAAAAGAGATTGAGAGGAAGGGAGCAGGAAGCTAGGAAGAAAGAAAATACACCCGCCCCCCGGGGGGGGGGAGCAGATTTTGGGTACCTAGTTTTGGCAGCTGTGCAGGAATGATAGGCTACAGCTAGCACTAACTGGGAGAAATGCTTCAATTGGAATTTGCTCATCACAACTTCTTTAATCCTCATCTTTTTTATTTTATTTAAAAAAAAGTAAAACCACACACCACACCTTTATGGCTACTTTTTAATTTCTCCAACTACACCATGTATACTCACTGTATCCTCCAGAATGATACAGATAAATTATTCCCATCTCAAGCTAATCACCATCATCCATTTCTTGGCAGCCCTCAGGAACCTTCATACAGGGCTTCTTGAGAAAGCAAAGCAAAACAAAAAAGTTAATTAAGCTACCAAGATGGAAGGGTGTGAGAAGGGGGAGGGCCTTGGCTAGATTTCAGGGTATTTGGCAGAATGAAAGGAAGGAATGGGACTCCCTACCCAGTTTCCCCCTTATCTGGAAAAGCAGAGCAACTCACCAAGTTTTTCATTTAATGTAAATTAGATAGTTTCCTAGCCACCATATACCCTTTAAAATTCACCTTCTCATCTTTCCCCCCTTCCCACACCCTCTATCCCTCCCAATAACACCTTCCAACCAGAAGGATCCCAAAAAGAATTTACAAACTGTATTTCTAAGAATCTTTGATCCAGGACTACTACTACTTATGGCATTGGTTTGATTGCAATGATCAGTTTATAGGTCAATGTCCAGGTTTGAAATCCAGTTCACTGCATCAGGGGTGAGTCGGTGAATGTCAGTGAGGCTACTCTTAAACGAACGCTTAGGGCAGGAGGAGTACGTGCCTTCCGTGGTTTGAAGAACTGGTCCACAATCAATCACAATCTGGGCTGCTTCTTATTTTTCATTGGAAGAGTTTCTGGGCACATCTTCCATGCAATGTTCTTATGTGGTTAAGTATGCACCAGCCTTTCAATCGCAGGTCAAAGCCCAGCAGTTCTTCAGTAGGGTCAGTTATAAGGTGCTTACTTGGGACTGATGAGATATCCCAAGTTGCACGCCATTGATTATCACCATTGAAATCCATCAAAGTACCGCTGAGAGTCCAAAGGGGGTTCCTAGATTTTAATCTTGTTCTAGATGGATTCTTCAAGTCATCATGCAGGACTAAAATGCAATCACTACTGAGGTGGAACACAGCAGATATTTGACAGTATAGCCAAATACTAAACTAAATTCACTTAGGAATCCAAACACAAAACCGAGAGGCAGAACAGTTACCCAAACTGAAATTAGAGTAGGGTAGTGGGAATAATACTCCTAATCTAACAAAAAGTGGCATGAGATCTGTAGTGATCTCATACGAAGGATGGTACCTCCAGCAGCACCACACTGGTTCAGCACAGACTCAAATAAAAGAGGGGGAGGGGGCTTTCTACTGAAACATCAATGTAATACCTTGAGAAGTGGTGCTGCTCTCTCACTTTGAAGAGCTGTAACTCCTAACCAAGCCTTCCATGTGGGAGTACTGGTACTCAGACCAGAAAATGACTGCTGGGAATAAGAACAGAATTCCATCTGTGCCATGAAGTTTGGGCCTTTAGTTATAAGGGAAGAAACGAGGAGAAGCTCTGATGGACTCATTCACTGTCAAGTATCAATTTAACCTTGCATTTGTTTGCCAATGTTGTGGCCATGTTCTTCTTCCTCTGCTCCCCTCCTTCAGAGGTGGAATAGATTTTCTGTAATTCTAAAGCTAACCTGCTCTAACTCTATGGGACTTATACAGGCAATGCACCAAGGATCACGGTGGAACAGGGAGTTTGCACATTTAACACATCTAGAAATCAATGTTCCCACAGTCACTCTTTGGTGGCTTGTGACATACTCTGTTTTTGGCACAATCTAAAGCCACTGCTCATGAAAGGTCCAAGAGTAAAACAGAATTGGCTGCTAATGGTCAAAATAGAAATATCTTGATAGAGCTAAGGACTGGAATAGCTGCTGGTGCTCGATGGGAAGATTAAGATGCACTGGCAGAGTTATGTTGGATAAGTTTGCACAGCACTGACCTGCGCTATCCTTGGCTTCAGTTACTACAATTAGGCACTCACTTCTGTGAGCACTAAATTCACTGACAAGTGGAAGAAAAACTAAAGATCTATTTTAGCTGTTAAGGCTTTTCCTTAAAGCAAATTCTATGCAGGGAGTGAACTATGTAGTGAAAACATTCAAAATGCAGGGAAGGTAAAAAGTCAACCAACCCCACAAATGACTTCAATTTGTTGTAGCTGTAGGATTTAAAAAGAGGCCCATCCAATGATAAGGGCCTCTAGCCAAGGCAGGTATAAAAATGTGAAGCTCACATTAGACCATCAGCTGCTGAAATCTGCACAAACCCTGCAAACACAAATTAACCTTCAGAGTCAGGAGATAAAAAGACTTGAGCAGTAGAAAATAGAAATGATATTTTGTGGTCTTTAGAGGCGGAAGGGGGGAGGAGAGGAGAGAAAAAAAGATTGCTGCAAACCTCTGGTCAATCACTCTAGTACAGGGTTTTTCAACCTGTGGGTCACAACCCAAAACCAGGTGACCAGAATGCATCCGAGTCACAGGGCCTAGCCAGGCTCAGTTCCCCACTCCAAGCATTGCAATCCAGTGCACAGGGTCATAGCCCTGCTCAGGTTTGGCCCAGCCACCTCTTCCTTCATGATGATGGAGACCAGCTAAGCCAAATTTGAGTGAATGGCACCATGGCCCCATGCACCAGATTGCAACACTACTCATACAAATTTGGCCCTGACCAAACTGAGTGGCAAAGCAAACCCCAGGAGGTCACAATGCCTGCAGCAGGGAGCCAAACTCAGCCAGCCCCATGGAATAGGAGTCAGGAACAAGTGGTTGATGTCATATTCTCCAATTAGTGCTGGACACCCAATGTAACCCCTGCCCCACAGCCAAGCAACACCCTGTATTCCATACTCCCTGTCTTGCCCCGCAGCCAGGCCCCACCAATGTATCTCCTCCCCCATAGCCCAGGAACTCCCCATCATACCACCCATCCTGACCCCCCCAGATCTTCCCCCACTGCACCCACAGCCTCTTCTGCCACCCAACTCCTTCCCCCAAGACCCCTTCTATATTCTAGTCCCCAAATCCCCCACCTCTGCCCCTCATGGGCATGTTCAGGGGCTGTGTTTTCTCTGCAGAGCTATCAGCCTGCTATCCTTCCCCCAGACCCCTCCATAGCCTTCCTCAGTCTGCTCAGAACCCCCAGCTCCTTTCTCACTATACCCCCAGACCCCAAGATCTCTCCCATTCCTTACCTCCCAAAAACACACATGGCTGGGGGGGAGCGGGGGGGAAAGAGAGCATCTCAGCTCGTTGACCCTCTTCTCAGTTGTTCACATCTGGATGGAGCATATGAAATCTTAGCTCTGAGCCGCCACCCCCCCCCAATGGGCCCCTATAGGGGAAGTGGAGAGATAAGTCTGGGGGCACAACAGGTGGTGCTTTGGATTGTGACAGGTTTACAAATGGGTCCTGAATTCACTGAACTATTGGTAGCTGTGAAAATAAACAGCACATAGGGAGCTGGGCTGGCAGCCTCTTATCCCCTTCCAGATAATGCCTTTGCTGTCCCCCTAGGATAAGAAGAAAAAAAGAGGAGTTTTGACCATTGACTCCAGGTCAGATCCAGAGAAGTGCCTTGGAATCTTTAATGTCCACGCAGAACAGACACAGCATAAATCAAACCACATAGAACTCAGCTCATCAAAGAGAAAGAGAGGGAAATTCTGGAGCTGTATTATCTAGCCCAGATTGCAATATATTGTGGGGAGGCAGAGAGAGCACGTTATGAAGCTGCACAGCCTGGTGATTTAATTCCCCTGGTCAATTTCTTGCAACAGATAGAGGAAGGGAACTGGAACTACATAAACCAGTCCAGACCCCTCAGCAGAGACAGAGACACATTTAAGAATGCTGAAAACATAGTATTACAATTCTCATTTGCACAAAAGAGGAGGATATTTCCATATCCCACATTACAGGAGGGTGGACAATTCCAGCATACACCCTAACATTATTTATTACAGGTCTTTCCAGGTTTAAAAACCACACATAACAATATGCCAATGAGACATATCATTGACCAGCTAACATAACAAGCATCACACCAGGCAACCTTGTTTTACTAAAAATAAGTACATAGTGGGAATAATGGAATTTCTGCATAGCCAGAATGCTATCTAGTCTTTAGAACGAAGCAATGAAACAATATTCTTCTAAATCACAGTTGCCAGTGTAAAGGAATTGCCGAGCAGGAATTTCTTCCCAGCCAGCACAATTAAATTCAATTAAATAATAATATTCAAGCAGTATGTTTGCTGCCAAAATTTTAAATAAAGTCAGACCACTGAACTGGCAGAAGTCACTGACTAAGAACCTGGAACCAGAGCTTGTTGAAGTGCTACACCAGCTTTTGACAGCAGTAGCCTCTTCTGCTAGTTCTGCTCTTCAATGGCTAGTTCACTGAAAGTTGAAAAACTGATGGGGAGTTGGAAAAAAAGCAGAATACCTCATTCTCCTCTTCCCATTTATTAATAGAAATAATGTGTAACAGGATGAGATCTACAAGTTCTAAAATCTTGAAGGAGATAGCAACTAGGAATAATCAGTTTAAATTCACTAACTACAGAGAATACTTTGTTTAAGAAAACAGCTTTAACTGCAAAATGTTTTGATAAATGAGCTGGATATAAAATAGTAAGTTTAAGCAAAATTTTTTAAGTTTAAAGTTTTTAGACAAAGCCAGCATGCTGCACCATGACTGCAAAGCCCACCAAGCAGAGGAAGCAGGACTGGTAAAACTACGCTGAAAAGAACTGGATTTGAATCAGTTATTCAAACTTGTTAGAGGGAAAAGTCTGTGCGCTTCAAAAGCCTCGTCTACATTAGAAAGTTTACCTGTTGATGACAAAAGGAGTCAGCAAGGGCGCAGCTGATCCATAACTAAAACAGCTTAATTGAAAGTGTGAACAGAACCAAACCATGTTCAGCACCAGTTCAGCTACATCTATTTCTGATGCCATCAGTCAGCAACAGGGAAATACAGCTATTCAAACTAGCAATACTGCAAGCATGATTACTTTTAAGCACAAACAATTGCCTGGAAGCCCACACAAGTTTTCCACCCACAGACTGACCAAGTCTTTCCCCTCCACCTGTGGGACCAAAGGGGAAAGGCAACTCTTCATCTGATCATCCTCCACCTTCCCATATCAACCCTTAGTGGCCTTACTTACACTGGCAAATTTCTCACACTCTCCCTCCATTATGTTAACATTGGTGGTTAAACTAGCATGAACCACCCATTGGCATTTTAAAAAGTCACCTAGATCTGTTTTGAGCTGGGTTGGAAAAAAACACAAAAACAAAAACAAAAAATCGCCAAACACTGGTTAAAATGCCAATGACCAGTCTATGCTAGCATTCCCACTGCTAGTACAAGACTGGGAGTTTTCGGAGATCTACCCGTGTAGACAAGGTTCAAGAGCTTGGAGTTCTGCAACTCATAGGGCCAGCCCAAAATTCAAGACTGCGATCATGACCACTACTCATGCTTTCCTCATTCTAGTCCCAAGAAAAGTAACAGGAAGAAATTGAAGAGCAACTAGGTTATTTCTGGGCATGAAGTGTGACCCAAAGAATTAGACTGCCCATGCTCACTTACTGTCACCATCTACTTGAGCACAAACCACAACATTTGGCTAGGATTTCCCCAAAGTCCAGATTCCAATGTAGGCTCATCTCAAGTGCCAATAAGCTGGAACCAGTAAACATCACAGAGATTTTCTGCCCAGCTGGCAGAGCGCAGTCAAGAATACCATTCATGAGAAGCCACCATTCTACACACAGCAGGAAAAATTGCTCCCTAGCAGATGAGGAGCTCAGCTTCCATCCTAGCCTGTTTCCACACAACTACCCAATGCCTTCTGCTCTCATGGGGGAAAAAAAGCTAGTTATGTGAAGTTTGACCCGACCCTCACCCATTCTGCATTCATGCTGTAAAAGAAATGGGGGGCATGGGAAGAGAAGAATTTGGGTCAATAAATCTGACAGCCATTATTCTGGGGGGATTAAACAGGGAGATAAAAACTTCAGGGCTTTACACAAATCATATTAATTCAGTTCTCAAATCTGGGTAATGCTTCTTTTCAAAGTATTAATTTCATTTATTCTATTTGCTCTCCCTCTATCCTGATAACACTGGCATACATGGCCCCTGAATGAGATCCTCCTATTTTATAGGTTATAATCCTCCCTTTCTAGAGCAGTAATGAGATGTCTTCGCTTAATCGTGTTTATTTCCTGCCTGCTTCTTGCTCTCCCCATCCCACATTGATTTGTTTCAAATGTTTTGTTTAAAGCCAGCAGGCCTGAAAAGTCGCTGCCTCTGCCGGAGTGGCTGACAGATGCATGCTAAATAGCCCCGCCAGATTAAGGAGATGGGTGGGGGGCAGCCTTACTTGCAAAGTTTTTTTGGTTGGCAAAAATACAAGAATTGGGAGAGGAGAAAAAGATTGTGATTAATTAGAAACAAGGAAGGAAAAAGTGGTATCTGGTCTGTGGAGAGGTGGGAATATGCAGGGTAAAACGGAAGACCAGAGTAAGGGAGAAGCTGATTAGGAAGACTTCACTGCTAGCCCTTCATGCTAAAATAAAAAGGGCTCACAAATACAGCTACATTAGTTCTCAGCCGTTTGATAGCACCTTTCATGTGAGGATCAAAGCACTTCACAAACATTCAGTAGGCATTAGAGCCTCAGTATGAGGTACTGTACATACAATCTACATTGTTCTCATGTTAATATTTTAATTATGGAGCACCTAGGGAACCTGATCAGCATGAAGAGTCCTGTTGTGCTAGATGTACAAAGATACAGGAAAAAAACTCCTCCTCTAGTGGGAAGGGTTCCTGCTCACAGACTGTTTCCATCCCAGCTGGTTCCACACAGTGATATCCATGGCCCCTTCAGGGGCAAAGTCAGCAGTGCTGTGAAGTTCCTGCCAGGAAGGGCCTGTGATTTAAGAAGTTTTACAACTAAAGAAACAGATATCAAAAGGGTAGAGTGGCTTGTCCAAGTTGATAAAAAGGTCACGCCAGAGTTCAGAATAGAAGCCAGGGGACCTTACTCCCAGAGCTCTGCTCCAATCACTGAGAGCCACCTTTCTTCTCTGCCTGTTCTAAACTGAGGCCCTCCTGTAATTAATTAATTAATTAATTAATTAATTACATCCATAAGCCTGCAATAGGGTCCATTACTGAAGGGTCAGTGTACACTCTACTTTCTGATCAGAGGAAGCACACAATCCAATAAGACAACCATCACTACACACAGATATTAATAATAATAAAAGTCAGTGGATGAAAACTATAAAGAACACAGATTACACATCAAATGGCTTTCAGCACAATCGAAATGAAATTATTTAAAACCAAGCCTTTGTATTCAGATTTATGACTTACAAGTGGTCTGTTGAAGAGAGAACATGGCCAGTGGATGTGCCTGCTCAAGAAAAGGGTATTAAAAGCCAAATTATTTGGCCATCAAGGGCATAGAACATCACTAAGACCCTACTGAAAATCTTGAAGAAATGAGTTTTCCAACAGATGTGGCATGACCTTCAAGTCCTAATAAATTTTGAGTCGCTAAAGGCAGACCACTCAGTTGCTTCAAATAAAATAAGACACCCCATTTTTTGGCACCCTCTTGTGCAACACTGCATATAACCCCTGAAAGTTTATTCCTCCTGGCTTCCATGTGCATGAAAGTGCAGTCTTGACTGGCAGGATAATACAACTGACACCCATAAGAACCACATCCACATTGCTGTTTATCATTTTAAGTGAGGGGGCAAGAGATAGGACAGAGAAGTCAAAGGGTGGCCTGAGTCCATCACTCTCCTCATGTTCCAGGCTTGAGGACAAGAGCAAACATTCAGCCACTATTCCAGACTAAGGGACCCAGGAGCTGGAAAAAAAAGGAATCCTGACAAACAAGAATCCAGTGACAGCTACAGTTCAAGGAGGGGGCTCCAGGCCTTCAAACACTAACTGGGAAGTTTGGGAGTGATGTAGAGAGACATTCCTGGAATTGAGAGAAAATAAACCAGGTAAGAGTCTCCACAGTTTAAAGGGCTGACACATTAATGTTCCTGTTTAAGAAGAAATCCAGGAGCAACCAGCCAGCAGCCTTGCCCTGACTCTTGCTAGAACAGAGTAGACAACCCAAAATCTCATTGATTTCTAAGGTTTTGTTTCATTATCTCAGTGATCTACTGAGACTTTACCCGGGTTTCTCTAACACTACGTTCTGGGCTCAAGCTGCACATTCACTATTTATTTTCCATTGGTTACCCAAGAAAAGTCTGAATTGATCCACCTTGTGTTTGCAAACTATCATGTACCCAGCAACTCCATGCCTGGTACTCTGGAGAATTAAGCGTTACGCTCTAAGGTAGCTACAGCATTTGTACACAGAAAGCATGTCTACCCTGTAACTGAACACCCCGTTGGCCCTGGTCAGCTGATTCAGGCTTGCAGGGCTCAGGCTATGGGGCTCTTTTCCTGGGGTATAGATGTTCAGGCTCATGCTGGAGGCCAGGCTCTGGAGCCCAGGAAGGAGGAAGTGCTTGCACCACAATTAAACAGCCCTGTAGCCCAAGCCCAAGCCGACAGACATGAATGAGCCACAATTGTTTAGTTGCAGTATACACATATCCTAGGAGTCATTTCCCAGCTTGTTCCAGCCATAAGGACATGTTTCAGTGACAAATGCTGACACACCCCAGCCACATTCTTCCCAGACAGCTCTTCTGTGCCTCACTCCAGGAGCAAGGGCCTCTCTCACTGAAAAGTGCCATCTCCTCAGGTTTAGAAATTAATTTATTGCCACTTTTTACAAAGGTCTGTTAATTACATTTATAAAAGTAATGAACATCCTCCTCGTGGGAAACAAAGTTAATGCTACTGGCCAAGTCTCACCCAGGTACACAGCTCTCACCCACCTTGGATATCAACTCTTTTTAACCCTTTGGCCAGAGATCTTCCACCCTTAGACTTTGCTGTTTTGTCAAAGGAAATCACTTGCCTCACAGGGGTTATTTATGAACCACATCAGGGAGATCAATATCAGAAAGCATCAGGCTAACATGTTGGCCCTATAATAATTATGATACTCAGCTGTTCCAAAGTGCTTCATTACCAAGTTACACCTCACTACACCACCCCCAAAGGCAAGAATCATCAACACCTATTGACAGAGGGAAGAATGGAGGTTCAGAGGGGTTTTGTGATTTAACCAGACACACAGCAGATCAGTTTGGGGGGGGTGGGGGGAGGGAGGAAGAGGAGAAGGGAGGAAAAAAAGTGAAATAGAACCTAGAACTCAATTCCCAGCCCTGTTCCTCCCTCATCTAGACATTGTCTTTTTAATTAGTAACAGGTGTGGCGCTCAGTGAATTTGTCTAAATATCCACTTGGATGTCTAATGATACCTAGGAAATTGTAGCAAGCATCATGCTCCTGTTATTGTAATGGGGCAGGCAGCTCATGCCACTACAGTTCAGAATAAGTTCCCAATTCCCGTAAGACACTCTACCCACCACTATTCAGGTGTTTGTGTAACTTGACTTGACAGTGCAGATACAGGGAAGTTGAGACAGGTCTAGTCTGTATGTCCATCAAAATACCCATTTCACACACGTGGTAGTTTAGCAGAGCTCCATCCAGTACAGACCATCACAATGCTAGTCTCTCCCAACCTGACTTATGCAGCAGCCGCCTTTGCCAGCCATCTCCACGCTCCCACAGGCGATGCTCCCCCTGCATGTAGTCAGATTTTACCCCACACCCATGCAAGGTCAGCCTAGGTTTAGTTACATGACAGCCTTGCTAACCCCAGTGTAAGCGAAAAAACCAGGTGAAGAGTTATGAGGTGATGACTACCATGGACTTGGGACTGAGCAGCAGTTGCTGAACTCATTATGCAAATAAATGGCATTTAACTGATCTCTCCAAAGGAAAAGGTTTCAAGCCCTCCCCATGCATGGAAATATGTTGCTTTGTACGTACCAGCTGAGCTGCTTTCTGCCTCTCTTCATTGGTGCTGTTCTTTTCCCGTTCAAGGGTTGTACTGAGACACTCACTAGTTGCCTCCCGTTCCCTCTTGGCCAGTCGTAGCAGCTCCTCTTGGACCAGTGCCTGCTCTCGCTCATACCTGCATCAGTGCCAAAGGGAGACAGAGAGAAGGTGCTCAGCAGACCTCTGGCAAAAGGCTCATGGGATAGTCTGCTATACCCTTGGCCAGGAACAGAACAGGAAGAGATGTGATTTACTTGGGACAAAGCCTGCTCACAGTTCCTGGGCTTCTGTGCGAATTCCGGAGTACCATGAACTTTAAAGGTGACCTGAAGTTCAGGGTTGAACAATTCAAGAAATAAAGGGGCACAAAGCACATAAACCTACAGTTCAGTTAGGTTTGGCTCTTAAGTACTTGACCGCCACCTCAAAACAGTGAGAATAAAGGATTCAATAAACTATATATAAAACTGCTTTAAAAAAAAAAAAAAGATGCAGGCCACACAAAAGGGAATGTATGTCTGTCGAGCTGATGTCTACAACCAACCCTACCTTACTTATTTGCTTTGCTGGCCCGGTGAGGCAGAAGGAACCCTCTGCAAAGTAAGTGGGATGCAGGGGAAGCAACCTTGAGACATGTCCACAGTCTAAGCACCTGAATCCGAAGGACCTGTATTATGGAGCAAATTATGTGCAAGTCTACACTGCTATGAAAGATCTGCAACATGGTGGTGGCTGGCCCGGGTCAGCTGACTTGGGTTTAGGCTGCAGAGCTAAGAATTGCAGTGTAAATGTTCAGGCTTGGGCTGGAGCCCAGGGTCTATGTCCCACTTCCTTCACAGGATTTCAGAGCCCAGACTCCAGTCCGAGTGTCTAGGCTGCCATTTTTAGACCTGGAGCCCAAGTCAATTGATCCAAGCTCGGAAACTCAGTGCTACAGGTTTTTTTATTGCAGTATAGGTGTACCTCAAGTGACTGCCACTCACACCATGGGAGTTCCACATGCACTGAGGGGTAGGCTCATCAGGACACAGGAGAGACAGTGGACCTCTATGCCACTCCTCTTCTCTCTCTGCAGCATTCGCTAAAGCATCTGTCCAAAAGCAGTTAAGAAAGCCAAGACTGAAAACTACCAGTAATTCTGATTTCATCATCTCTTTAAAGAACAGAATCAAGGTCAGAGAGTGCACTCAGTGTGTCAAACATGACTGTGAACAGTGCAGATGATGCACCACTTTTACAAGCTTGAATAATCAACAATAGCACTGAAAAGGACTCATTTTTATAGTTCCCAAAACTGACTCTGCATGACATGCAGCGAAAGCATGGACACAATAAGGAGAATGCTAACACAGCAAAGAAAGAACAGGAAAAGGCAGCTAGAGGAGCTAAAAGAACATACAGCAACTGTTTTATAAACAGACAGCCATCCAGCAATGGGGAAGCTGACGTTCCTACTGTCCTCTACCCTTGGAACAAGCAGCAGAGACTCCTGAAGTTGGAACACAGCAAGGACCACATTTCACACAACTTAATTCTCACTGTACCCTTATATGCACTGACATCTTGGCAAGCCAAAATGCTCCATACAGGAAAAACCCACAGCATAATGGAAGAGGCTGGCAGCCACCAGGTCTAGTGGAGGAGACACTAGGAGAAGCTGAAGATCATAGAATCAGAGAGTTGGAAGAGACCTCAGGAGGTCATCTAGTCCAATGCCCTGCTCAAAGCAGGACTAACCTCAGCTAAATAATCCCAGTGAGGGTTTTGTCAAGCTGCATCTCAAAAACCTCTAAAGATGGAGATTCCACCACTTCCCTAGGTAACCCATTGCAGTGCTTCACCATCCTTCTAATGAAAAAACTTTTTCCTAATGTCCAACCTAGACCTCCCCCACTGCAACTTGAGACCATTGCTCCTTGTTCTGTCATCTGCCACCACTGAGAACAGCCTAGCTCCATCATCCCTGGAACCCCCTTTCCGGTAGTTAAAGGCTGCTATCAAATCCCCCCTCATTCTTCTCTTCTGCAGACTAAAAGATGTCCAGACAAACAACTTCAGGTATAATTGCAGAGATTCTGACTCACATGCAGAGTTAAACTAATCAACAGATTTGTGGTTTGGACAGAAGTTTCCTCAAGGACTCAGCAACAAGAGTCTTAGGGGTTTTCACTTTCCTCAAGCAACAAGAGCAGGTAGACCCAACCTTAGGCTCCAGTGGACATATATGATTGTCTATGGGTTGTGGAGAAAGCATTCTTCATTCCCCATCTTCTAGGTTTCTATAAACACCCTGCCATTGGTTCCCAGCTCCCGCACCTGTCCCCTACCCCAAGAGTCACATGCTCGCTAAACAAAAGGTGCCCAATGGCCTTAACTAACATGAAGACCTAATTGAAAACATACTACGCAGCAACACATACAATCATCACAGCACTGAACTGTCGAATGCAGCATTACACAGGACACATATGTGGCTGAGGCAGCACAGGTGGCTGTCTCCTGACAGGAATAATGTTCCCCTACCTCTTGTACAGGTCCTCCTCGGCCTCAGAGGGCTTCCGACCAGAGCTACTGGCAGTTGGTGGATGGATTCCTGAAGAGAGGAACAGAAGGAAGTGGTTACCATGGAAGAAAACACTGGCTACCAACACATTATGAGAACAGGTATAATCAGAGGGATGAGGAAAATTCTTAAATTGGAAACAGTCCACCAAGGGAATACACAGTACAACAAGAAAAGTCAAGGAAAACAAAGAAATAACTTTTTAAAAGTTTTATGGCTGAATTTAGTATTCATGTAAGTGAGAGGCTGACAATACTGCCTTGAACAAGACCTAACAACATCTGAGGTGATGCAGATCTGAGGTGATGCACTTCAACCTTGACCTAACTCAAGCACTCATTTTAATACTACTTTACACCCCTTTTGTCCCAGTTCTGCAAATGCATCTCTTCCCTGGCCTGCCGCATCCTTCGCCATTTCAGCACTGGCCTCTCCTGAGCAGAGATCAAATTATAGAGTGGTTTGGGACATTCACAGACAGGGACAATGATGAGGCACCATTAAACTCACTTTTAAACAAGGTCTTTGGCAGCAAAGGACTGTTTCACTAATCCCCTGCATCACTCTGGATCCCATAATTTTTTTTTCTTTTTTTACAGCTCTTAAGGGACCAATGACAAATGTACCAACAATATATATTTGGGCACCAGAGAGGAAAACAAGAGTCAGCTGACTTGAATAAGAAAACAAGTCTTTAATCATGTAGCAAAATAGCTGAACTTTGCCAGTTTCTCCTCTCTTTCTGGCAACAGCTGGGATCAGCAGATGAAATGTTTCTCTTCTGAACCTGAAGAATAACATTACATACATACAGCAGATTCCCTGCCCACTGAAAGGAGCTGGAACAACAATGCTTCTAAAAGGGCACCAGTCATAAGTAATACTCTGAACTGCTACAACACCTACCATCCAAAGATCTCAAAAGAACCTTACATACACTAATGAAGTCATACAAATATTTGATGAAATGGGTATTATTACTATTCCACACATGGGAAAACAAGAGAGGCAACGAAAAGTTAGATGACTTGTTTAGAGTCTGCCCACTGGCAGAGTCAGCTCCCAACCATTCAACATTGTCTCCTCCCCCTCTCACCCACCCCCCCAAAAAAAGGCTTTCTTGAAACAGTATGACAATGACACATCTGTGTAGTCACACTGATCCCGCAAAGGTGGAAATGCCACTTATCTTAAGTATATCCTGACAAGGTATAAGTATTTATAAAGACACTGACCATGTCTCAGTGACCAACAGCATCAAAACTTTAGACTGCAGACACAGCACAGACTGGCAATACCTATAGCAGACTTGGGCTTCCCTTCTGTGGCTTGTGATGATGATGTAGTGCCATAGGATGAGGGAGAGGGTAAGGAAGATGATCTCTGGTCCCTTTTAGGTTGAGGAGTTTCCTTCATTCGGTTCACTACATCTTCAGAGAGCTAGAGCAATTTGTGGGAAGAGATTAAGTGAGGCAATTCTTGATTTTTATTTTGTAAGTAAGAGGCATTTCCAACAGATAATTATTTTATCCTGCTTCAAAATAGTGCTTGTTATGCTATTTCAAAACTTTATATGAGATCAAGTTATGTGTTGTTGAATTCACATTTAGAAAATATCACAACAGGAATTGATCAGTTTCAGAAGCTGAGTATTAAGGTTAGACAGGACAAAGAACTGGAGAACACACTATAGAGAACAATCCTGCACACACCTGGGGGAATGGAAGAATCATTACCTAGTAGATCTTCAGTGCCTACTTTTATATGTCTATACAGAGTTTTCCACAAAACGATCATGGAATGGAGGGGCCAAACTTGCCCAACTCCAATTTTATTTCCCACTCCCATACTTAGAACTATGGAAAGGTAGAAAATGCACACAAAATTCTCCTGGGAATTCAGTTCAGTATGCCTTTCTGCCCTTGCCTTTGATGGAATAGACAAGTCTAAATCTTCTTGTGATAAACCACAGAGTCAATAATCTTGTATTGGCCACTCCTCCCTAATGGACAAAATTAAAGGGTGCTCAATTTCCGTGCTCAGGCCAGATTCATACTGACATACTTCCAGGCATAAACTAGACATGGGCAGTAGTGGCACAACTAAAATCCAAGATAAGCAGCATTTTAACATCTTAACTACATATTGTGATTTTGTCAGTTTGGTCTTAGGTCTTCAACTCTGTTTCCTCCTGCTTGCACTAAAGATGAAATACACAAAGTACCCTATCAACAGATCCCAGGGAACACAGCTCCAGGCATACAGCAAGCACTGCAAAATAATATACATAATGTCTATGATGTTTTAGTAATGACAATGACAAAAATTAATAATTGTAGAGAAGTGAATGTACTTCCTTGAAAGAAAATGAACTGTCAGTCAACACTAGCTATAAAGTATGAGGGTTTTGTAAAAAACAAAATAATCCCCTTAGAGTTCTAAGAATGAGGAAGTCTATTTCATTTCATAAAAGCTTTTGACTGGATTCATCTTTGCAATTCAAATGAACGCGCTAGGGAGGCCTCTATTCATTTAGCATGAGTTCCTCTGACAACACATATTGGGGATCCCACCATTTAGTCTGAACTCTAAGAGATCAATGGAATGGATCAATAACCATGAATTAACACTTTTCTCTAATTCCACCACCACTCAGCTGGGCAGCAACATAAAGTTAACAAAGCAATTCACTTTTCCGTGTAGTTTGTACATGGAGCTGAACTTTAAACAAGCCCAGCAAAGCAGCAGCAAAGAAAAAACTGAGTTGGATTAGATTCCCCTCTATATCAAACATCTGCAAGAGGAATCTGAAACAACCCTCATCAGTTCCTTTTGATTAGAGGCTGGGGCAAAGGAAGTGAATAATTTTATGTAGTCTCACTCCACAAGCCTTTCACATGAGGCTAAGCAAAAAAGCTAAAATGGGATACAAATGGCACAAAGGAAATAGGTGGAAAGCACAAAAGAGTGGAGTAACAAGCGAAATAAGACGACAGAGATAAGAAAGAAAGAAATGCAGAGTCCTGCACTTAGGACAAAAGAATCCCATGCATTGCTACAGACTGGGGACCGACTGGCTAGGCAGCAGTTCTGCAGAAAAGAACCTGGAGGTTATAGTGGACAAGAAGCTGGATATGAGTCAACAGTGTGCCCTTGTTGCCAGACAGCCTAACAGCATATTGGGCTGAATGAGTAAGAACATTGCTAGCAGATCGAGGGAAGTGATTATTTCCCTCTATTGGGCACAGGTGAGACCACATTTGGAGTATTGTGTCCCATTTTGGGCTCCCTCACTACAAAAAGGATGTGGACAGAGTTCAGCAGAAAGCAACAAAAATGCTTAGGGTTGTTTAGTCTGCAGAAGAGAAGAATGAGGGAGGATTTGATAGCAGCCTTCAAATACCTGAAGGGGGGGCGTGTTCCAGGGAGGATGGAGCTAGGCTGTTCTCAGTGGTAGTAGATGGTAGAACTAGGAGCAATGGTATCCAGTTGCAGTGGGGGAGGTCTAAGTTTGATATTAGGAAAAACTCTGTCACTAGGAGGGTGGTGAAGCACTGAAATGGGTTACTTAGGAAGGTGATGGAATCTCCATCCTTAGAGGTTTTTAAGGTGCAGCTTGACAAAGTCCTGGTTAGGATGATTCAGTTGGGATTGGTCTTGCTTTGAGCAGGGAGTTGAAATAGATGACCTCTGAAGTCCCTGCCAACCCTAATCCTCTATGATTCTAAGGAAACAGAGAAAAATGCACCCTAGCGACACCACCAATTCTATCTCTAGGTTGTCCTCTCACGACACAGATGGGGCCTCCTTCCTGAGCTCCAATTTTAACCTCCCCCCAGACAGCTACCGGAGAGGCCTCTAATCCTCACTTGCAACAACTCCTATCTCCTTACATGCCTATGCACAGTCAGTATAGTACCTAGAGCTGACATTAATTAAGGGTGAGGGGGTCTTCCCTTGGAGGCTTTCTGAGCAGTCACAGCAGCCATCTCCGGCCTTTAACATCCAACATTCCCTGACCCCCCCAAGAAGTCAAGAGAGCAGGATGAATTAAGCAGCTCTGGGGAAAAGAGGAGACGTGCCTTTTAACTCACAATAAGGCAACAACGCTATGGTTAGTCTTGGCCATGGCTCCCTCGTCCCAGCACCTCTCCCCCTACTTCCCCAGCCCCTGCTTCAGCCCTCTTCCCCCACCCACTCCCCGCCCCGCCCCTCCCAATCCCTACCCCAGCCCAGCCCAGACCACCCCCCCACCCCTGCCCCTGCCCCT
>ML677085.1:23609612-23646156 GCA_007922155.1 Mesoclemmys tuberculata | reverse complement strand
CCCCCCATGGCGGCGGGGCTGGGCGGGGGTTATCCCAGTCCGCCCCCCTCCTCGGCTGCCCCCCCCCGGCAGGGACAGAAGCTCCTCACAGCCACACCAACTCTGGCGAGTTCGCCTCCCAACAAACCCGCGTCTGATTAGCGGCTGGCAGGGGAGCAGCCAATGGAGCGGCGCGTTGCTGGCGGTGGCGCGCGGGGCAGGCTGGGAAGTGTAGTCCGGTCGCTGGGGATGCGCTGTGTCTGCACAGGGCAGAATGAGGACCCAAGGAGAGAAGCGGGTGTGGGGAGGCGGCCTGCCCTCTGCGAGCCCAGCTCAGAGCTGCATGAGCCACTAGGCATTCTAGGCTGAGCCTATGGCCCTGGCCTCCCACAGGCCACCCTCAACCCCCAGAGGAGCAGATGCTGTCAGCCCCCCAAGCTTTCCACATCATGAGCTGGGTGGGCCCCCCAAGCCATGAGGGTTTTTTAATAATACATGTTGAGCTATGGTTTTGTCTTCCACGTCCTGAGCTGTTAGGTTCGCTTGCTTTGCATTCGTGTGGATTTTCTCCACAACCAGCAACTCTACAAGTTTTCTTTAAATTAAAGCAGAGCTTCTCATGCAATCTCTTGATTGCAGCACCGGGGTCTTTAACACAGCGCCACATACAGCAAGATATATGATAAAATAGGGATTTCTTTAGGGGACTGCTGGGGTGAGGTAGTTTAACTGGGTGCATCTGACAGCACATTGTGTATACTGCACAGTAAGTTGACTTTCTTCCCATGAAGTGACACCTCTACCACCCCCCCCTTTTATTTAAGACATAACACCAGAAGAGAATGGCCATAGGTTCTAATAGGGAAAGGGTAAAATGGAACAGATGAATGAATGTTCATAGCCTGTAATGGAGATGGGCTGAATCCCATAGACTTGCGCAGTAAAGGTGGCATTATCTGAATGCAGACCATAACATGTTCATAAACTTAAATAAGAAAGAAAGGTGTCACACCTATTTACCTTTCCTTAGGTAAGGTGGAAGAAATTTTTCATAGAGAGAGGAGTGCTCACAGCCTAGGCCCTATTAACAGGAAAAAAGAAAATGATTCTTTTCCAAAATATTTAAATAAAGCAAGTTCACCTCTACAAGACAGAGAGTTTCCCACTGCTGGACTTTCTGTGCAATGATAGAATTATAGCTAATTTTATAGCTAATACATTACACACTCTCTCAAAAAATATATTACTCTCAATCACACTCAGAGAATGCTTCCACAAAGCAACTAACATTCCATGTCAGTCTACCATATATCATGGCTCATACCTTAGTGAATCTATACAGAAGCAGCTGTGTGGACTCTCATAGTAAGCATAGGATACTTATTGAAATCCAAAGTAATTTTTAAGCTAATTCGGTAATGCAACTTATTATTACTGCTTTATCAGTCCATGGAAAACAGTGGCAAATCTCTCATTGCCCATAGAAAGAATATGGTGAGTTATTTAACAGCTTGATCCAAAGCTTTTGAAATTTTCCTCATAAAAATTGAGAAATAAAGAAACCCTGGTTGTTTTTTGTTTTGTTTTGGTGTTTGTTTGTTTGTTTTTCTTTGCCTTCTTCTGCAGCATGGGGCACAGGTCACTTGCTGGTGAATTTTCTTTACCTTGAAGTCTTTAAAATAATTATTTGAGGATTTCAATAACTCAGTCTTAGGTTAGGGGACTATTACAGGAGGGGGGGTGTTCTGTAGCCTGCGTTGTGCAGGAGATCAGACTAGATGATCATAATGGTCCTTTGTGACCTTATAATCTGAGTTCCAATGTACATTAGGGGCCAGACAAATGGACACACAAAAGACAAGGGCTGTGATCATCCAAAAACATCATTATCCCAATAGATGGCATATACTACAAAAAGCCTGGGAAAGGACTACCTTGCACCCAGCCAAAATAATTTTACTTTTTCAGAAATTTGCTTCTGACATACAAGAACAGCAATCCTATTACACAGCAGCAAACAGAGAATAAAATCTGCCACTATTTGGTCTATCTAGATATCCTGAGGGTACAGCATGAAGGGTCATTCTGGAGGTCTGAGGATCTAGAAGATATACAAGGCTTTTTACAAGATTACTAAGCAAAGAATTTTGCAGGAAGATGATTAATTCTGTGCTTTGGAGACATATTAAAAGATCTTAGAGAAGGCAATTTGGATTTGCTCCAAGAGAAAGTCTTTGTGCTATGAGGGTGGAACTCAGAATCTCTTAATTTAATACATTTTACTTGGTGGATACAATTAATTAACACAGTTATCACAAATAAAATGTGACATGCAGTTGGCAAAATAGGGCTATTAATTACTGCACCACTAATGAGATTAAATATATGAACCAGCAAATAAAGTTATCCTAACAACAAATCACCATTATGTTATGTTGTGCTGGAGGGATATTAGACTCCAAGGTCCTAAGGTGATATTAGCCTTAATGTTTTCCTGTGTTTTCCTGTTAAAACATCAAACAGCTAGTTGTGGATTCAGGTTCTTCTGTAAAGGGACTCGGGGCTGCTTTTACCATAAGACCCACAGTACGGCAATCATTCCAGGCATTTGTTTTAAAAAAAAATCATGACAAAAGAAAAACAGTAAAATTCTTGGAAGTCAAAAGTTAAATGGTTATTCATTCTAGGAAAGTTCCCCTTTATTTTTCATTCACATTCAAAGTCCTTCAGAAGGAAAATGTTGATTTTAAAAGTTTCTTGCTAACACCAGAAGGCTTCGTTGGGGGAAAAAATGTTTCAGGCTGCTGCTGGTGTTATTCTTGTTATGATCATTCATGCTCTTTAGACAAATGCACACAAGAAGAGAAGAGGAAAGAAAAACTTGTCTCACTGATGCCTGTTTAATTCACATGCTGTAGGCAGGATATGGTATATAGGTCAGTCACAAACTGATGCATTTTACCCTCTATGCCTTGCTCCTTTCCCCAGTCTGTGATGAAGATCTGGCTGGTCTGCTCTGGTTTCTTCTCATTGGTCTTCCTTCATGCTGGTGCAAATCTGGCACAAGTCTTAACCTGTCCTGACTTGTTATGGGAACGGTAGGGTAGAGTTCACTTAATTTCAAAGATGTAGTTAATCTTGGAATTGACTAATCTATTTTTAAGGCCAGAAGGGACCATTATGATCATTGAGTCTGACCTCCTGCATAACAACAGTCCAAGGAATTTCACCAAGTGATTGCTGCATCAATACTGTAACTCCTGCTTCTGCTACATCATCTCATTTAAAAAGTCATCTAATCTTAAGGACTTCTGTAATGGAGAATCCACCACCTCTCTAGGCAACATTGTTCCAATGATTAATTACCTTCACTGGAAAAAGCTTGCACTTTTTTCCTAATCTGAATTTGTCTAACTTCATCTTCCATCCATTGGATCTGGTTCTGCCTTTGTCTGTTAGATTGAAGAGTCCTATATTATCAGAAATCTTTCCCTATGTAAGTATTTATAGCCAGTGGTCAAGTCAAAGTCATCTCATAAATCTTCACTTTGATAAACTAAATCAAGTGAGTTTCTTTAGGCAAAAGCCAAACAGGAAGACAGGAAAGAAAGAAAACAGTCTCACAGAAGCCATGGGGAATGGAGAGCAGGATGCTTATATCTCAGGTCCCAGAGATTGTTTTAGATTCAACTGTTTTGATGGTGAGGGCAGACATTCAGGCAAGTGTGGATGTTAACAGGAAATGTCCCCAGTGTCCACAGCTCTTGCATATGATAAGTTCACCAGGGTCAAAAGCTCAGGGACTGTAAGACCCTGAAGATGCTCAGGATGTTTGTTTATGTGCCATGTGTTTTTCCCTCTAAAATGTCCAGGAAGGGAGTGTCAGCTATCACACTCCCATCAATTTGATCATTCAAGTCAGTTTCCACTGTTCCAAGCATAGGCATTTATTTCCATTTCAAGGAATTCCTAGTCCATCATTAAGCCAGCATGTACCCAAAGAATCCTTGGAGGGCATTCCGCCATCCAATATCATCTTAAACTCAATTCATGCCATTCTTTTGACTGCAGTTTGTGCTTCGTTATATTACCAATTTTAGATAATGCTTTGTAGTTCAAGATAACCTTTCCTCACCTGGCATCTACTTCAGTTCAGCAAGTCTTTTATGAATTATTGCTATTTATTATGTGTATGACAGCAGCACCCAGAGGTCCCAACAAGGAGCAGAGAACTTCCTCGTACTAGATACTGTACAAATCCATAGTAAGAGATGCTCCCTGGCTCAGAGGGCTTACAATCTAAACAGACAAGGCAGACAAAGAATGGGGAAAAGGTATGCAGCATACAAGCAGATTAATCAGAGTCGTGACTAGCAGACGTTATTTTCAAAAGGGCTCTTCTCTAGCAGTTTTGAAGCCCCCCACACAACCTAACCTCTCTATTATTTGACTTCCCTCATTTTCCAAAGTCAGTCCATCACTTATGGATATAAAGTAAAAACTCCTAATAAATTGCTTGCCTATTTACTAGTTATACATTCCAGATAGAGGCGTTCATGTAATGTTTAACATTATTAATTTAATAAATATGAAAACCACAGCCTCAGTCTAGCAGTGGGGCTCTGGCTAAACACAAGGGTCCCTTTGCATGGATCCAACTGCAGAAATCTAAGACCATTATATTACTTCTTTGAGGCATGGACCATCTTTTGTCTTGCATTTGTACAGCACCTAGCACAAAGGGGTCCTGGTCCATGAGGGGGGCTCCTTGGTTCTACAATAATACAAAACATAGGTACACTACTTGCATTACAGGGATATCTATGTACAGAAAGAAAGCAAAACATTTAAAATACCCTTCCCACAAATAACCACCACTCTCTTGCACTCCTCCTCCCCCCCGAGATCCTCAGGAATTTAGCGGATGAATCCAGCAGTCTATTTCATGTGTGGGGCAATGCCTGCCATCTTCCAATGGAAAAGTCTGGAAGGAACTTGGTGAAGGGATACGTACAAATATTTCTGCCTTCTAAGCCACCTCACCAGCAGGTTTTGCTCCAGGTGGATGTGATCCAGTCCCATGGTAGGGGCAGAGAGCCTCTTAGTTCTATCACCAGGTACTTTTTTTATGCCTGGCAACTATTTTGGTTTTCCTCCTGTGCCAGCCATGCTGTCTGGTGCAACTGCTCATTAGCCATCTTATCTACACAAATGCCCAGTTAGAGGCACCAAATACAAATGCAGTTGGAGGTAAAAGCCAAAAGACAGGCGATGCCTGGCACCCACCCCTGCCCTGAACCACAACCATACCAAACCACAACCTGACACCCAGAGCTACTGACCCTTCACCCTAAGCCGCCAACCCCAGACTCCCTCCCTGAGGTATCACCCACCATCCTGAACCACTGCTCCTGCCATCACCTCCCCAAATGGCTGCTCTTGCAGCCCCTCACCCTGAGCCACACCCATCCCACGCCTCTGCCCCAACCACCCCTCACTTCAAACCATCACCAGCCACCCCAACCCATCACTGAAGCCCTTGAATCCCCTACTGAGTCCAGGGCATTGCCCACAAACACAGGAGACACGTGTCCAACAAGCTGCAGGCTCGCTTCCCGCCTCCCCTTTTGTTGCCAGCATAATACCCATTGCCAGATGCTGACTGTGACCTGCAGGAGTGGGCCAATCAACTACCACCCACTGATGCTGGTTGCTAGGCAACACAGCATTAACATCTTTCTCTCTGCATGGCAGGGGACAGCTGACAGCACAGGAGCAGCAACTGCATAGATAACCCAGGCTCTCTCCAGTGAGGAGCCCACAAGCCCGCCAAGCCCTACCAACGGTGAGTGCAGGGCACTATGCAAGCCCTAAAAAGAGGTGGAGAGAAGAGAGAGCACCAGGGTCCATAAGATCAGATATCGAAAGGCAATGGAGGGTTATTTTTAAAAGGGCATTTTTAAATGTCTCTCTAATAAGGCTGTCTGAGAACAGTGAGCATATGATCAAGCTGCTTTGTCACAGGAACTGGCTGCAGCAGCATTCTGCACGAACTGTTATGGACCGCTGGGACATAGATACAGGAGCTGGTAGAGTCACGACAGGACGAGATGGAAGCTAAACGATAGTTTCAGCAGAAGAGACGGAACACGTGCAGGCAATGTTTGGGAGGCAGCTCAGTTTGGAGTGGTATCCTGAAAGGCAGGGTGGCAGTGGGAGCAATAGGCTAAGCCCTAGTGATATCTGGAAGCAAACAGCCCTATTCTGGAGTAACCTCTCTGGGCAGTTAAGAATCAGTGTTCACTGGTTACGAAGGCTGCATGAAGGCTGAGACAGGGCTATGGAATCTGTACGCAGCATAAAAGAAGTTCCAGGTAGCCGACTCTTCCACCTCAAGAGGAAGAGCAGGATAGTTGAAGGCTTGACTTAATTACTTGGAACTGGAGACCACTGTCACCGCAGCTCCATACTGTTAGGTGATTAGTGCTAGGGTAGAAGACTACATACAAAAATCACCACCTTTCCCTTTCATCCTTGGAAAAGGGGATGTTACATTACACTATAGAAGACAGATTTTTGAAAAGATTCTGAAGAGCATTTGCACAGCTCGGGTGATCTGAGTGAAAATGTTATCATTTATACCAAACTTCATTTTATTTCTTTATTTTACAAACAAAAATATACATTACTCTATTTTTAATCTCCCCCCATCCTGCCAAATACATACACACACTTCTGCTCATGGACCGCATCAGGTGCTGGCCTCAGAGGCATTACAGACATCAAAAGACCACAGAAGGAAGATCCGTCCTAGACCTAGTGCAGAATCCAACGCGGGACATTCAGAGACGATATTTAACTTGGGGGAACACAGAGTCTTGAAAAAGGAGAAATGGAGGGACACAACGAACGTTTGCCCAGCGGATCCGTCAGCATTTAATTTTGCAAATAATAGGTTATAGTCTGCTCTTCACATCGCCAAGGGGAACAAGCAAGTCTTAATTTTCAGGGTCTTGAGGAGTCTCCGCATTTACTCCTTGGGCTGGGATAGGTTTATACAAACAAAACTAACACACTTGAACCAGTCTGCAAAGCTCTACTTACCCTAGGGAAATTTTGCCAGAGTTCCCCCCACTGTTGCTATGCTGGGACAACTTCCGTGAAGTGAGCCACACTGGAAGCACTAGTCCACTAGCATTTCCGGGGATGTCATCTAACCCTACGCACTGCAGGCATGACTGATGACCCTACCCTACAATCCCAGCCATGCTGTCTGGTGCTACTGCTCATTAGCCATCTTATCTATGCAAATGTCCAGTTAGAGGCACCAAATACAAACGCAGTTGGATGTAGAAGTCAAAAGACAGGCGATGCCTGGCACCCACCAGTGGAGCTGAACTGTTGTCCACAAGGGTAGGAGATTCCAACATTTCCCTCGAGTAGAAAAGCCTGACAGAAAGGAAGAGCCCAGTCTCAGCCTCATGTCATTGCAGGCAGTGGGAATATAAGGCTTGGAGGAGCCACGTGAACAGTTCAACCCAAGCATAGGAGCAATCAGAGAAGTTTTTCTTTAAAAAAGTAGATAAAAGTTTTAAAAATAAACCAAAGAATCTTTTCCTTTGAGTCCCAGCACTGCCTGCAGATCAGCAGGGCAGAATTAATTCAAAGGCAGCAGCACTTTGGGCCACAGAGAGACTTTACTGCTCACTCGCAAGAGGCAAGAAATGAAGTGCCTGCATGGCTTCAAAGACCCGCATTAGCTTCCAGTTCTCACTCCTGGTGTTTCCCCTTCCCCACACTAGGCACTTCTACTCATCATTCAAACCACCACCCGCACAGGATGAGCGTTTCCTAAAATCTTTGCTGTCTCCACTTTCTTTGGCTGCCAGGCACAAGCAACAGTCACAGGAGAGAGACACACAAAATCTTCAAATGTTTAAAACAGTCTCACTCTGCCATCTCTAATGGAATGCAGCCATTTATCTTAAAAGCCTCCATCTCTACAGCCATAAACCTATCTGCCACCAGTGAATACAAGCCAATCACAGAGGTGCCACAAGCATGACAGCACCTTTCAGGGGAATAGCCCTGTGTTTGGACAACGAAAGCCATGCCAGATTGGAGAGATGCAAGTTGTTCTTTCACTGTGGAAGGGGTTAATGGCAGGTCATGGATAGTCTTTAAAAGAACCACGTTCTAAGTTCAAGGAAGTATTTTCAATACATCCTGCTATAAAACCTGCTCAGGCCTGTGTGACTGTCTTAGGGTGCAAGCTGTAATGCACCACAGGTCAGGAGAGGGAAGCTGTCATAGAAGTAGCAGCAGTTTGCCTGTCTGCCTGCATGCCATCTACCACCCAACCTAAAAACACTACTTGCCTTGATCCTAGCACTCTGGTGACTTCCCAGAGTTCGCCAGTTATTGGCCATTGGCAGCCAGGACTCATCTGGGGCTTCTGCTCTGCGTCTGCTATCCGAATTCCCCTGAAGCCTTCGTCTTCAGGGCCAGCTTTCCTCTTTCCAGCCCTCCTGGAGCTCTGGAATTGAGCCAGGATTGTGAAGCAGAGTGCAGATCTGAAAACAATGACACTTGGCCAATTTTATTCTTAAAATGCAACCTTAATTCAGTGTAAAATACATAGCCGCTTGTCACTGCAAGTTCACAGTATGAGTTCAGTCGCACATCAGCATGGTCTTCAGAGACCCTTCCGTAGCCACTGGCTGACAGACAGCAGTGCTGGCTCTTTAAAAGCCTCTTTCCTTGACGCAGAATATAGCTATGCTGCCAGATGCCAGACAGTGCCCCACACTGTCACAGGACACATTTCACAATTTCACTGAGCCTTCTCCCATACATGCCAAAACACTCCTTGTAACCCCCATTTTACTGCAGTTCATGATTTCCATCAGTATCAGCTGGAACAGGGGAGTAGCCCTGCTTTCCCAGGCTTCCTCTCTCTAGACAGCGCTCTTCCCAAGAGCTCAGGCAGGTTGGTGGTTGTTGTTGAGAGAGCCCATGAAAGTGCCTTCGGCTCTGTGCGCTGAATGCTTCACCCATATGCACCATGGAGAAGCCAATCAACTCACCCGCCTCAAATTCCACTCCCCTCCCAGTTACACAAGTGTTGCCATTCCTGAAAGGGAATGGGTGTC
The DNA here is from genome assembly GCA_007922155.1 of Mesoclemmys tuberculata. Taxonomy (NCBI): domain Eukaryota; kingdom Metazoa; phylum Chordata; order Testudines; family Chelidae; genus Mesoclemmys; species Mesoclemmys tuberculata. The sequence goes on along the minus strand of ML677085.1, from coordinate 23,637,025 downwards.
AGCCAGGCCCATGGCCTGGGTCACAGCTACATCTGGAACACTAAGGCTCCGGAAGGGTCAGCATTCAGATATTTATGAACAAAGCTGGTTTAGATGGTTATCACATGAAGATACAAAAGATCCTTCTCTGAGGACTGGAGCTGTTGATTTTGTTCCACAATGGGCTTTTAAAACCCAAGGGAAGAGGGAAAAGCCGCACCAAGTGACCGAGGAACAGTCTGCGATGCACATCCCAGCAGTTGTGTGATCAGGGCAGGTGGCATCGTGCTGCAGGTCTGGGTTGCTTTAAGCATTGATGGCTTTCCAGCGGTCACTGTCAATGCTGTTGACACTGCCCACATGGTAGGGCATTGAGGCGACATCATCCAGGTACGCTGTGGTGTCGATCTGGGTGTTGGAGTAGAAGCTGGAATCCACACCCTCTTTCTTGGCCACAGCATAGGGATGGGGAAGGTGCACATCTACGTCCTCGGGCTCATCCACTTGGCATTTGTAGGAGAAAAGGATCTTCGGCTCAGACCTGGAGTCAGGGAAAAGAATGAACATGCTTGTGTAAGTGGTGCAGTATCTCAAGGGAAGCAATAGCAGCTATACGGAACCTGCACTGTCCTAAAGGACAGTCAACCTCAGCACATTACTCCATGGCATGGTCATTGGGAGAGTGCTATGATCAAACAGCACAGGGCTCTGCAGCTCAGCAATGAGGTACATTGGCAGAGCTATGATAAATATTTAGCTCCTAAATACCAAGCGTGAAATCCTGGTGCACTGAAGTCAATGGGAGTTTTGCCATTGACTTCAATGGGACCAGGCTGGCACCTCAAGGCTCCTCCAGAGGATTTCAGCCATACACGGACAGGAGGCATTTTTATCTGAAGAACCAGCAGTTTCCATCTACAGCTGATTCCAAACCAAACTTAGCTCCCTTCAGACAGCATACAAGGTCCCAGAGACAATTTTACTTATTTTAAGAGTACCTCAAGCCCTTAAGTGGGGTTAAGAATCTGCTGCTTCCTCCCCCACTGGCAAGACTCTCACAAATGTGACTGGGTGTTTTGATGTATACTGTTCATGAGACATCGGTAAAATGAAGACACTGCATTTCCTCGGTCTGGCCACACAGTGGCACCTGAGCCCAAGAATCAGTCAGTCAGAGAGCATTTGTGAGGGGCGGAGGTATGTTCAAAGAGTTCCCAGCCTCAGGTTTTGGATATCCATGGTGTTAGCTAATCCACAGATCGTTTCTCTAAACCCATCAGAAAATCCAAGAGCCCAGATCCCCATTTAATCCTGCTGTGGGACTCAGTCTCCCACTAATCAGTCAATTATTAATTTCAGTGACCAGCAATTTAGCTCTTACTGGTGCTTTGCAGACATGAACAGTTTAATCTTCACAAATTCCTGTGAGGAGTTAAAGTATTAGCCCCATTGTCCAGATGGAGAAACGTCAGCCCAGAGAGGGGACGGGACTTACCCACGGTCACAAAGGAAAAGTGGCAGAGCCAGAAACAACCAAGTTCTCCAGAGCCCCTGCCTAGCGCTCCATCCACTGCTTTTATTTTACAAATGGGGCAACAGGCACAAAGATCAACAGACATTGAAGCCGCCTGTTTGGCTACTCACCCAAAGAAGCTTTTCAGGAATGCCACATAAATGAGAGGCGCAAAGAAGCTGAAGTAGAGGAATGTCGTGGCGTCAACACAGCTTTGGAGGCAAGAAGAAACATGCAGCCATTTAGCATCTACTCTCAGTACAGCAGATGCTGTCTGCTACGTAATGAACACAACCATCCACTCAGGAGGGGATCTGTTCCACCCAGAGTGTCAAAGACACAAGGGTGGGGGAGGGCAAACAGCAGGAAGAACCTTCTATGAAACAAGTACATTACTTTGGTGCAAATTAACAAGTTCTACCATCAAAGCTTCACTACTCCCAGGTCCCAGGACAGAACCAGCAGGACCCAAGTGTCTACAGCACAAACGGCCTATGAGTCCTGTACATCCCAATTCAAACTCAGGGAAGCTCCTTAATAGCAGAGTATTGCATCCCAGGGCAGATCCTGTCAATTCCAAAGCACAACTCGGAGTGTCTCCACACTACTTCTGGGAAACTGTGTCCATTTCTTCTATTAACATCTCCTGAGCATAGTCTCTCATTGTGAAAACCCCAGACAAAGTGAAGCCAAGTCATCGCTGGAGACAAGGTACCACCCTGGCACAAGAGGCCAGCATGGAGAGAGCTAAGGAACAAATCTACAAACCCCTCACTCCCAGTAGCTTCCTGCACTGTTGCTTTTTCCTGGTATCTCTCATAGGGAGATCGTGACAGAAGTACTCTCTAATTCATGCCCAAGCTTTATTTCCCTTTAAGGACAGTCAGGCAGTTCATTATCCCAGGACTGTGCCTAGGGCAGGAAGAAAAGGTGATACAAGACACTCAGTAAGTAAGTCTTGCTTAACTGGGCTACAGGCTTCTCTCCCACCTGCCAACCCAAGGACCCATCTGCATTAGCAAGCAGGATACTGGGGCCTCCTGCATACGTACCACAATCCTTCTATGATATCCACACACAGAAGGGCGCTGCCCAAGCCCTGCACCAGATTCAGCAGAGCGAGAATTCCAGCATAGACATAAAAACTCTTCCTAGCTGTAAAACAGACAAGGACACAATGATGAAATCTAACCCCATCAGCACTGATAATGCTTGATCATGATAGCTACACCCTGTTTGATGGAGGTGACACAATCCATGTGCAGAGGGGTAGGGTCTCAAGCAGCGTTTAAAGAGAGCACACTAAGGGATGTTTGGAATGCAGGATGTCCCAGATTTCTTTCCCATACCACACCTTCTGCCACGCAGTCAGTCTGGAAAGCTTAATGCTTTTCCCTCCAAGTGGCCAGCCATCAGCTGTACTCCATGATGATGTAACCTCATGTGCTCCACAACTAGAGGCTTTGGCCTTCAGAAGCCACGCCCTCCCTTATGGTACTCTCCACACTTACAACAGTCATACTGGGACTCAAACACATTACATCCCTTCCCCCCCAGCCCGCTAATGGAAAAGCCTCTCTCTCTTCATTCAGTGACTTTACGGTTACAGCAGGGACACGAACATGCTCCCTTGCCCTCTCATCTCAGGAGGGAGAGACTCTCTGAAATGCAAGACACACCAGCTAGCAGGGATTTCACCCCTCAGGAATCAGCTACTTGTGCTTCAAGCTCCAAAGTAACCCTCATTTTCCATGGAAACCTACGTGCATCCCATTGTGCTAGGAAAGTCTTTGTCTGCCAGTATGAAAACATGCTGGCAACTGGAGGGTTAATACTGACCAGCCAGACCAAAGCTACAGTATCCAAACCACTTAGAAAATGGATATCCCACTGAGCAGGTTTACTGGCTGTGAAAAGCAAGCAACCCTCGACTCAATCCTCTGCCACATACCCACTGCCCAGTCACTGCCTGAGATGTATTTGCAGTAGGTTTGGTTACACATGGAGGCCCGAGGAACCCTTGATTCCCATCCATGCACACCACCCCCAATACACGGTTCGGTCCCAGCACCGGCTGGCTACATCACATGAAGCTTGGTATGCCCACTTACACGGCAGAGAAATCCGGTCTTTCAGGGGAGTTTTTGGAAGAATCACCACCAAGGAATAGACCTGTTGAGGCAGACGGAGACAGTTAAGTCCTGCCCCTTGCAAACTTTTCTACCACTGGCATTGGGTTAAATTGCAAAAGTCTACAGGGAACGGTGGGTGTGCAAAGTGCCATGCACCCTACTAGCACTATATAAATATGAATTCACAGGGAAAAGGAAGGGGATACAGGGAACCAAACCATTGATACTGAAGCCACTAGGACCCTGGGTGCTCAGCACCTTGCTGGCTCAGATGTTTAAGGGCTCTTCCCTTTGGCACACTGGGAAGGGGCACCAAGCAGAGCGAGAATTCAGCTGCCAGCAATGGAGCCTTTCCCACTCCATCTTCATTTGACCTCCCCACCCCTACGAGAGGCATCGACTCCCAGGAGTTCCCAGTTCCAGCACTGCACCCAGCGAGTTACAAGAGAATAATTAGTCCCATCTGAGGAGCCGGCCGCTGTCTAGTGTGGGTTGGCGTTTGACAACCTGGGCCCAATTCTCAGCATGCTCTTTAGAAGACATCGAGCAGCTAGGTAGGCTGAGATAACAGGTACACTCACCGGGAGAGGTACCCATTCGTTACCTCTCCAAACTGTCCTTCCATGTGGCTCAGGAGGGCAGAACGTGCTTTGTCCTTACCAGAAAGAAGAAACAGGAGCTAGCAAGCCAGAAGTGCCTTCCTCCATGGCCATAGATATTGAAATCTTCTGCTGAGAGGTGAGCATCAGGGTAGAGGATCTCCAGTGTCCCCTAACAGAGGAAAAGGCATTATCAAGACATAGCCTCTTATAGACCCCTCTTTATCCCACCACCCACCACCACAGGACACCGGACAAAGGAGATTTGCATTTACAGAGGCTCAGACAACTGCTCCCCTGAACCCTGCACCTTGCATTGCTCAGCCATGCCCCCACCCAGGCTATTCAGCCTCACGTAGGAAGACAGTGGATGTGATGTGGGGGAGAAGCTGGGGAGCCACAGGATCCAATAGAGCAGAGGGAGGGGGAAGAAAATGGCAAGGGCAGGTGTTTGTTCAGTAATAGACAAGCAGCCATCTGAATGTAAGTGCAATCACATGTTATTGCAATGGGAGAGCGTTTTCCCCCGGAACATGGGGGGAGCAAGCCAGGGGACCAGCCACAGTGTCGGGTCTGGAGGAAAACAGCTCCTGTGAGGTCCCTGAAGACACAATGGGTTGGAGGCAGGAGACTGGACTCAAAGGACCACTGGTCTGACCTGGAATGGCAATTCCCATATTCCCTCCTCCAGAACTGATACTTCCTATTGTAACGCCCAAACTGTAAAACCCTGGCACTTGTGCACAGCTGGGAAAGGAGACCCAGTTTCATATATCTGGACCCCATCTGAAAGCAGGCTAGACAGATGCAACTGCACAGACAATGAAGAGAAAGAGGGAACTACTGAATCCAGATACAGCTCAGCCACTTGATATTTAATGAGGCTCTTCCAGCGTATCATGTGGTAACAATCAGCTCACTGCCTCTGCATGTGAGAGCCCAAACACTGAACAATGACTGCCCTATTACTCCAGTACTGCCTCAAATAGAAAGACTATTACAAAGGGCTGGGCACTGCCACTAGTGAAGAAGAAAATATGCCCAGACACACAGCACATTGTTCAGAGGGAGAGACAGAGACATGCAGCTAATATGCTGAGCTAGCAAATTGACTGGTAATGTGCTGGGAAGCAGCAGCTCTCAGCTCAGGAAGAGGCAGGAGATGTGAAGGTCCCCATGACAGCTCTGGTTCAATAAGCATGCCCTGTTTCTCCATCTGGTTAGGATGGAAGCAAAGGCTGAATTTGGAAGTACTTCCCTAGATGTGAAAAGCTCCAACTCCCACTCCTCAATCCCCACAGCCAGCCAGTCCTCCTAACCTGGTATCTCATTCCCTGACCCATCACTGAGCCAGCCAGTCCCCTTGACTTGGGCCAGCTTCAATCCACTGCCCTAGAGGTGAAAAGCTCCTGTTATGTTCCCAGTCTCACAGAATGGAGGTTCTTCTTGGCCACACTTTCCTCCCCAGACTCCAAAGCAACAGATCCTTTTCCTCACACAGCTGGCCAGCTCTTCCCAGGCAAACACTGCTCAACTCCAGATAGTGTCTAGTACTAGCTTGCTGGACCCCAGTGTGCTCACCTGGGTAACGGAGTAGGCCAATGACAACACTGTGGTGATCGCCAGTACTCGCTTGACACTGGACTTGCTCTCAAGATGACCTGAAAGGAGCAAGGAGAGATCACATCCCTGGTCACCCTCATCACATCAGCTGTCTCCAGGGGCTGCTGCAACACTAGAAAGCCCTTGTCCATATCCACTCCCAGTAGGAGAATTACAGCTCATTTAACCCAAGGCAGCCCTATTACCACCCAGACTGTTTAAGCTTTTCACAGGACTCAGTCTGTCACATCTATAAAACCAGAGACTCTGACTGCTTGCTTCCCACCCATCCCCACCTCAGAAAAGCAACTTCCAGTACTGTTTACAAGACTGACAGTGAGCAGCAACAGTAGCTACACAGAGCTGCTGGAAATCTCTCTCTTCAGAGAACAGTTAAAAGGCAGTCAAGTCAGGACCATCATCATCTGGGAGAACCTGATCATGGTCCTGAGCCCTCTGGGGTGGGAGACCCAGTGTTTAGATACTGCAGTGGTGAGCATGACAGAAACACCTATGAGTAACACACGCATCTGAGGACTGCTCTATGCTAAGCAGCGTCTCTCTGGGCTCAATTGAAAGAGCCTCTGCCAAGTAGAGAGGAGGCTTCATCCAGCCTATGTCACTAAGAGGGAAGAGGCAGCAAATGGAGGTGGCTAGAAGGGCCTCCAGAGGAATTTCCCTCCCAAGACAGTGGGGTTCAAGCAAATATAATAATGACTTTAAAAAGACTCTGGGAAGAATTTGCATGCTGTGGGGAGGGGATTTTCGAAGGTCTGCTTGTGCATCAGCATCCCCTCCTTCCCCAATTTGCATGCACCATCACCACAAGCATGCGTGTGAATGCATCATGTGTGTGCAATCCTGGCAACTGCACGGGCCACGTAGGACACTGCACAAATGAGACCTCAGGTCATTTCAAATAATGAGAGACTTACTTGTCTCCGGTCTTTATTCTAGTGATGCCCCTTTGCACAGGATTACCCCACCCCCTGCAGGCAGAGGCCAGGCTGTGCACACCACCTCCACGGAAGGGAAGAGACATATCCGAAGCACTGGAAAGCAAGAAGCGTCCTGGTACCTACCAAAGGCAAGGCCTAGAATTACCATGCTCAGCTCAATGGCCAGGAGGAAGAACCTTGTGATCTCCCACAGGATCTGAGACAATAAAAACCAGAGTCAGGCGGGCCAGGAGCCAATGGAAAGTTTGATACACTTAGACTCCACCCTCCTTGCCCTGAGGGAAGACACTCTTCTGATGGAACTGATCATTCCCATGTACCATCTTCGTCCTTTGCAGAAAATGCAGGGGAAGGTGCTGAAAATTAACTAATCCTCCCCAATTATACCCTGTGCCCCAAGGCCCAGCACTGCACACACTGCCCACCCAACAGAGAATTGAGTGGGAATGAACAATGCACCACCTGAGGGACTGAGAAAGTGGCCCTGGTTCAGCTTAGTTAAAGCCCTCCCTCTGGGGCAGGAGATGTCCTCTCTGCTGCATTCCTAATCACTGCCAACTCAACCAGCGTGCGTCTTCAACACCTCAGAAACTAGGACTATTGAGGCTATTCTGCAGCAAACCTATGGCTGGGAAAAATCTAGTGCTCTCCTCTGGTGCTGCCTATCCAGGGATCTTGAAACATAATAAACTCTTAATGCTCCCTGAGGGGCCGGTAGTTATTATTTCCATTTCACAGACAGGGAAACCAAGACAGAGAGATGAAATGATTTTCCCTGAAGTGAAGCAGTGGCATATCTGGGATTAGAACCCAGAAATTTCTGGAGTATGCAGGATAACCTCTGGGGAAGTTACTCATGAACTTTGGAAAACCAATCACACAACAGCAATTCCTATTTAAAAACAGATGCACCACCTGTAATAGCACCCCTACGTTCAAAGCCACATAGGGAGTACTGGACAGGACATCTATGACTTCCCAGCAGGGCTGCTAAACCACACCACATGCGGCAAAGAGCTGAAATGAGGCACAGACAGTTGTTTTCATTAAATCTCATCCCTTATTTAATGCTCAGACCCTGATCCATGCAGCAGAGGTGAAGGAAAAAGAACCTAGCTAGCCACTCAGGACAAGTAGTGTGTTGAAAAGCAGTGATTTGTGACAGAGAACATCAGAGAGAGAGGGAACCTAGAGACTACATCAGCACTCAGGCAACTCTGATTAGAGTAAGTTATGTTTTCTAGGTCGGACATCTGCCTCCAACAGCACAAGAGCTACAGAGCATTTGATTTAGGGGATGCTCTCTTGTGGTAATCATTTAACTCTACAGAACAAAATTTACTTTACAAAGAAATTTCCTATTTGCCCCTTGCTTGATCAGGAGACATTCAGTTATTAGGATCACAATGGACCTCAGTGTTTGTTCTCAATACACAGGAAAAAAACTTACATTTTTCACTTAGCTGCAGCAAAGGACATTAAAGTTCGGGGGTTACCAGTCATTAGGCAATTGTAGGGGAACCTGCCTTCGCATTAAGATGCCTAGCTGATTCATTCTTTCCTGGCAAGATGGGGATATCATTTATATTCTTGTGTGTTATTTAGGAAGCTCATTGTTTCAGAGACCTGCATGCTGTGATCATTTGGATATATATAACAGGACTTGATGGTATCCACACACCACAAATGTTGCAGATAAAACATTCTTCCGGCATGCACGTGAACAGGAAGCTGCTAATCACAAGGGCCAGAACTGCACAACACGGAAGTTTCTGGGGTCAGCGCTGTACTCACCTTATCAGCAACTGTGGCAGCATCAGAGGCGCTGACTGTCATGGAGACAACAGCACGAGCAATCCCCACGAAAGCCACCACAAACACCTAGGAAAAGACACCAACAATGAGCTGGTGCCCCTGTGCTGCACATTACCCAAGACCACCATCAGGAACTCTGCTCTCGTAACAGTTTCCATGTCTGCTTGGAAGCCTAGCAGTCAGTGCTCAGGGCCTTCGGAGTACGATATCCAAGCTAGAGTTCTGGGGCTGGTCCCCGTCTCCACAGGCTCACTCGGTGTGCAAGCATTGCACAGGCAGCAGGCTTAGACCCTGCGAAGGAATCAATACCTAACTCCCCTCAACAAACAGTGAAAGGCGCTCTGAAGGGAGCCTCCTCCTGTCCTTATACAGGATGGCTTCATGGGAGCGATTCTCAAAGATCCTAGAAGCTAATTCTTTCTTTCTCCCCCCCACCACCTCAGCGCAGGAAAAGATTCAACCAACAAAAACACCACTGTGGATTATGAGGGCAAGTGCCTAGTGTGATTCAATACAGATCTCACCAGATACCAACAAATAGACTTCAGATCTGTTATAAAGCAGAGCTTCACAATCCATTTATTCAACAGCAGCAGCCCTCAAGAATGCAGAAAATGGGAAATGAGCTGTGGCCAAGGGCTTTCAAGCCTCTGAAAACACAAGCCCTTCCAAGAAGAGCTTCCAGCATCATGGGCTAAATGATGATAATCCTCCAGGGATACAAGGCGGCTAACCCTATCAAAACAAGGGGAAAAGATCAAATCTGATCAACCAGCCCATGAGCTGTACTATCCTTTCCACATTGAGGGTGAGCCAAGGGTGGCTGTACTATAGAGTATACTGCATGGATGTCTTGAAGTGTACCACCTACTTCAGTTCTTTGTAGCACCGTCCTGAGCAGTCTAGGTTTACATCCAAGTGGGTGCTCTGAAGGACACCCCTGCAGTGGGATATGTGGAGGAGTGCAACACAGGGAGAGAACACAGTGACACTATTCACTGGAGTACAAGGTTTTGAAAAAGGTTGTGCTGAGAAGAAAGCAAAAATCTTTGAATGTTCCAGGGCACCAGTTTAGCAGCCATGTGTTCCTTCTCTGTTTAGAAACTGGATCTTCTTTGCTGCTGCTCTAAGGAGAAAAAGACTGGCCTTTCCCTAAAGCCCATACTTGTTTTTAACAATAAAGAAATCACATCAGCTCAGTAAGGCATCAGTAAGTCCCACTAATGCAACTCTTCAGGTGGGTTGAGAAGGGGCAAGAGAAGTAGGCTGTCTTCAGCCTGCCACCAGTCCGACAGGCTGCACCAAGCCCTGGAAGAGGGAGGACCTACGTTCACTTTCGAGAGACCAGACAGAGATAGTTGTCTGAAAGGAGACTGTTTACAAATCCTGATTTCAAAGGAAACATTTATGCCCTCACTTCCTACCAATATACCCGAGATGAGAGAAATGCTTCTCCTGGTCTCTGCTGCTGAGTTACTTTGCGCTCCTCCCAAAGCCAACCATCTAGGCAGTTTCACATTCGTTTCTTTCCTTCACTTTCTGATCAGTTGCACTTTCCTGGTCCTTGGTACTGGAGCCCTGCTGAGCCATTTGCACACAGAGACTCCACTGAGGAAGGTTTAAATCCGAATTTAAAATTTCGGATAATGCTTTTAAAAATTCCTGGACACTTTTCTATATATTCGACTGTTCACAGATTTCCTCCCACCACCACCCCACCCTGGGCCTGTACTACATAACTGTACCCCTTTTCCACAACTTCCAATTACAGATTAAGCCTACGTTTGCTATTATTTGGGCCTCAGTTTTTCATGCTTCCCAGTTTGTCAGTTACTGCTTGTTCCTAGTTTGAGGAGAGACAGCCCTCCTTTCGCTCCTGTATAAACAGGCATTTCCCTCTACCAAAGTGAACTCTGCCCGGCAGGGCACTGTACTGCTGCCACATTAATCCCACTGACAGACAACAGACATATGCATGTTGCTCTGTGGCAGCCCCGAGCCTGACTGTACACCTGTGACAGCAGCTTCATGAAGCTCACCCACACATCTAATCCAGCCAAGTCCTTAGCTGTACATACACCAGTGGGAGCACAGCCGAAAGAAACAGTAGCTACTACAGAGACATTCCTCTCCTGATTAGAGGTTGCATGTGACTTTTTAAACTGTGGAAAGAGAAAGGAGATCCTATGTATTGGAGAACAAATATTGTTCTTGTCCACATTCTGTTTTCACCCTCCAACCTCACATAACCAAGAATCCACGAGAACACTCTCAAAACCGAAGCTGGACCATCCTACTGGAACAAACAGCCACTTTTCCACTACCTCAGAAAGGAACGCCCAGGTTGGCGGCCTCTAGGTTGCAGAAGCTCAAGTGGCCCCCATCACATTAGGATTTTCTATAGAGGGATAATTAATGTGCAGTCTCTTCCTGGTAGCTTCATACATTTCATTTTTCTGGGGTTTCGCTTCCGTTACCTCGGTGAGAAGTTAGCATCATTTTAAATGTGACGTATTAGAAGAGGTAACAAGCAGGGAAGATACAAGATATTAGATAGCAAGGTGCTGAAGTAAAAAAATTGTGTTAGTTTAAAACCTGGTCATGTAATGGTAGAGAAAGACCCAACCCAAAACCCCAGATCCAAACATCCTCCAAGTCTCAGAGAAGTGAAATCTTGATCTGGATCCAGACTCTGAAGTTCTGTGCCCATTTCTAACAATGCATCTTAATTTAAAAAGAAAACCTCGGTTCATGCAGGAGCCAAAGGGCTTTTACATCTGAGGGATATGACTCAGGTTCTCCCCAAATGATAAATGTCCTGGGAATGCAGGTGAGAGGAGCCCCAAAAAACCCAAACCACCACTTTATCACTCCCAGTCAATCCAAAGAGCAGATACTCACTAGTATGTAGAAGGTAGTAAAGATGGGGCTGGAGGTGACATGGATTTTGGCCCTGGCAGAGGGCAGTTTCCAGAGGAGAAAGACAAAGAAAAGCACATTGGGAACCAGAAGCAGAAGGTCCCAGTAGCGAACTCTGCAAAAAGTAAAATAATATTAATTGTTAAAAGTGTATTTGCATGATCTCCCCCAACAAAGAGGCAGGTAGTTCCCCTTTCCTCTGCTGTCCCCCCCCAAGAGGGAAAGCCTGGACAAGCTTCAGCCCTAGTTCCCACCTCTCACCTGGACTTCCCGATGTCTTCATACAGAAAGAGCAGGCACTTGTGTGGCACGGTGATGTTGGAGTCATTGACTGCCCATGCTGTTGTTGGGGACACAGTTGTCACATTATCCAAGGCCATAACCAGGGTAGTGGCAGCGGAGTGGGTAACATTGTCATACGTGGAGAACCTCACCACAGACGTCACAGACTGGGACATCCTACCTCTGCTCTGGATGTGGGACAGAGGATTAGAGTCACACACAATGGGTTCTAAGGCCAAGCATGATACGTCATAGAACAGGGGTGGCCAAATTGCAGTTTGGGAGCTGCATGCGTCTCTTTTAGAGTTAAAGTGCAGCTTGCAGAACCCTCTAGGCCCCACCATTTCCCCCTATCAGACTGGGGAGTTCAGGGCTTCTGCCCTGCTGTCGGGCAGTGAGGCTAGAGGCTTCTGCCCAGCGGGAGGGAGCTGCAGGAAGCATGCCAGAACTTGGGGCTTCAGCTTCATGGCGGGATAGTGGAGCTAGGGCTTCTGCCCCATGGGGAGGGCATGCCTGCCGAAGCCCAGAGTCCCGGCAGGCACGCCCCACGGGGCAGAAGCGCGAAGCTACACAGCCACTCCACCACAGGGCTGAAGCCTGGAGGCCAGGCAGGTATGCCCCAGCTCTAGAACTTCTGAAGATTGTCATATGGGGCTCGGAGGGTCAGTCTGGCCACCCCTGAATAGAACAAACAAGATGAAGGCAAAAACAACATTTAAATCAATTGAGCAGAAGGATCAGCAAAGAATTTCCCGGACATTAGACCCAACATAACTGCATCCCACTTATTACCACCATCAGAAAGGCTGTCTCACACAATGGAGTAAGTGTCATTTATCCCACCCCCACTTAGAACCATTAAAGCAGGGAATACAAAATACTACTGTATACCCAGGGAGATAGGTACTTTATAATGCCATTGACTAAATCAGATTAGATGAACTGACACTTGACTTTTGCCAGAGTCAGTAAGTGGTGAGGGCTCAGGTCTGAAGAAGGCTCTGTGACATGTGGGATCTCTGGCTGAAGACAGAACGCTGATGTGCAGTCCGCAGGACACAACAGCCATTTTTGCTGTCCAGCAAGCTCTTGGGCTCCTGGGAAGAGGCTGTGCTCAGTGGTGTCACTTCAACTGTTGCAAGAGAAACACTGAAGCCCCCTAACCCAGCACTTATTGCTACTGCCCGCACCTCAGTCCAGGTCTGGAGAGGGACTGGCCTATTTCTACCTAGAAGGAAGAGATTGCATGGAATTTTTCACTTTCAGGAAGTGCTGCTGATGCGATCATGTATCCCAACTGAACGTCAGGTTCATCATTTTCAACTAGTCCTTCAAAGTCACCACAATTGTTCTGACTTTAACGCAGTAACACTACTCAGTCCTTCTGGAGCCCTGTTCATGCCAGGATCTCCAAGCACTTTGCAGCCATCAACAAACTAACTCCCTCAACACTCCTGGGACACGGGTTACCATCATTGTCCCTAACTGATAGGTGTACAAACTGAAGTGCAGAGTTATTCAGTGACTTCTCCAAGGTCACACTGCAAGTCATGGGAAAGACGAGTGCAGAACCCTGGAGTCCAGGGTCACTCTTCTGTCTACTGTATCACAAAATGCCCTAGCATCCTGAAGGATGAGGAGACTGGTTTCAGCAGGGGGATAGGCAGTTACTGTATGTCCTGTCCTCCCCAAATGCATGCTCACACCCTCCCTGTGTACACGTCTGACCTATCTCCACATCTCTCAGGGAGAAGAGGCTGCTCCTGCTGGGTTATTAGTTGTCATTCATAATGTTACTGGGCCAAATTCTGCACTCTCATCCATGGAATCACAAGTCGTGGCCACTGACTTCAGTGGGGTTGCCCTGGTGGAAATTAGCCCTATGATTGCCTCTCAGAACCCAACCTACCACAGGCCTGTGTTCCAGCACATGCTACTTACAGACGGTCATGCCAATTATATACAGATCAGTCCACCACCAATGAAATGCAGCCTGGGAGGCAGTGTCATGCTATGCTTCATGGCATGTGTGTCATGTGGTTAAACAGCCTGGGAAGCAGGAGACACAGACTGCATCACCAGCCCTGCCACAGACATGATGTGTGACCGTAGGCCAATCTCCTCTCTGCTCAGCCCTTTCCCCTGCTGTAAATGGGAACCCTGCCCCTGCAGTGTGCTGTGCAATACAACTGCAAAGTCCTGTTCTCTCTAGAATCCAGCACTCCCCAGTGGAGCCATCACAGAGCACAGTGGGATTAAGAAAAGCTGCCTCCTGGCATCACAAAGTCACATGTTCCTGGGTACTGGTGGGGTATGTCCACACTGCAAAACACCACCACCACCTGCAGCAGTGAGTCTCAGAGGCTGGTTCCTGGGGCTTGCACTCTGGGCTAAAAATATCAATGTAGACATTCCCACTCAAGCTGGAGCCTGGGCTCTGAAACTTGGCAAGGGAGGAGTGTCTCGAGACCTGGGTTTCAGCCAAACTAGGATTGTCTACATTGAGATTTTTAATCCCGTAGTGTGAGCCTGAAGCAGTTGGCCCAGGCTCAGTGACTCACCACCACAAGGTTGTTGTTGGTTTGGGAGGTTTTTGCAGTACAGATAAAGCTCTGGCAGCCAATTTGCTGTAGCTAATCCAGGATTAATCTCAACAAAATTCCCCTTCGTTTGGCTTTAACCCACAGCCAGCACTGTGAAAGTGGACAGGCAGGATGAGGAAGTTAAGCAAAGTAGATTTTTTGCCACGTGCTGGCAGGAGCCAGTACACAGACACGCTCATAAATGGGAGGAGAGGCACGGCTCTGTCTCATCTGCTGAACCGTTGGCATTCAGGTGCTGCCTTCCCAGAGACCTGAAACTGCCATACGCAGAGCTGTTCCTTCTTCTCGAGAGCTTGGATTCTTTCCAGGCTTTACAAGGGAAGGTGGGTCGGGGAACTCTCTGCTAACAGACCCACTTTTCATCCCTATATTCTAACAGGTACTTGTTGGGTTGGGGTTTTCTTTAATGATCACTATATGCTGCACTGCCTTAGGTACATAACATTAAATAAACACACAGTTGGGAAGATTAACTTTGTGCTGTGGTGGCAATTTCTGTGCCAGAAATCCTAGCAGCAGAGGTTTCAACAAGTGACCTTCAGATTATGGAGCTATCTTCTCCTCCCCAAGAGATGCATTTCACCCTTTCCACTTCCCACAATTCCTAATCAGTGTGGACACATGACTGAAGCAGGCATTTTCTCCAATTACTTTGCTCTATCCCAGAGGTCGTCAATTATTTTTTTGTCCGGGTTCAAATTTCTTGGTCAAGGTCCACACTTCAGAAAAATAATAATAAAAATTAACAACAATGATAAGTAAATAAAAAGATTTGGGGATATGTTCAAAAACATCTGGTGACCTGGATCTGGCCCGCAGTCTGCCTGCTGACTTCCTCGCTCTATCCTTCTACCCTGACACATGCCAAGGACCTCTTGGTTCGAGGAAGGGCAGGAATTGGGAAGGAAAAGGTGCATACCGTAAAGCTTACCAGCATAGCAGGGTTTAGTCTAACTTTTTTGTAAATAGGGTGGAGAAGGGAGGAGAAACAGCACCATGAGTGCAGGGCGGGGGCGAGAAACATCATGAAATCTGTGAGCCACTACACTGCAGTGGCATCCAGCCTGGGACACAGCATCTGACCTGCCTTCCCCAAGCAGAAAGAGCCTGGGTAGAATCAGTCTGGCCTGGGAGTTAAATAGGAAAGAACAAACATCTTTCTTGTAGAGGGCATCTAGCGCCAGAGACGCCAGATCCTCTCCTTCAAAGTCATCGTTATCATGCAACAACATAGTGGTGATAAGCAGAGCTGGGCTGGCCAGATCTAAGCGCTCCAGTCACAAGGACTCCAGGACAAGCCAATACTGAGCCTGCCTCTCAACCAGGCCCCTTGTTCTGGGCAAACGCTAGATGTTCTATTTTTCTTCCACAGAATGCTCAATATAAAGGCAAAGAAAGACGACATCTAGCACGGAGACATGTGCCAGTGATTTCAATGGGAGCAGGAACAGGCTCTAGGCTACACAGTCTTAGTTCCTTCCTCCATCACAGGATTGCTCCTTAACAGGCTATTCCCCAGGGCTTTGTCCAGTCTAGTCTGAAATACAATCAGCTGTATGCATTGTGAGAGATGTTTCATTAGGTCCTGTCTACATAGTCACCACCACCATGCTCCTCTGTTAAACTCTGTTGAAGCTGAACTAGCTGGACCAGACTGTGTGGATGAGGAAAAATCATATTATACCAGGTTTAAAAAAAAAAATTAAAAATAGGTGCTATAGGCCAGGCCCCTCTTCTTTCTCCCACAGGCAGTGTTTCTTTGTCCGACAGCAAATCAATTCATGCTCTTTCCTCATCACGTTTTGGACAGAGCAGAAGCCATTCCATCTTAAACTGCACCAACTTCTCTGCCCAAACTCTGGACTCACAAGGGACAATAGCAACAGGAATGTCTGCCTGGCTAGTTTGATACTTACCATTATTATTTCTCTCTATTACCACAGTGCGTAGAAACCCTAATCATAGAGTACCGCTAGCATGGGGCATCATATTATTGCTGGTGTAACATAATAATGGTGGCTATTTTCCCTCTCACTAAAAAAGGTGGACTTTTTTTTAATTTTTATTTTTAATTAGGACATTCTAACAATTTCAAAGATAGATGAGGTTTGTGGCTAGAATTACTGGATAGCATTCTGATCTCTCATGGCCCCTCTCCTCTACAGCTGAATTACACAGCTAGCAGAGTTTTAGCCTGGCTTCCCAGACTGGTGAGGAAAGGATATCTTTCTTCCTTTCTGAGAACCATGTTAGAAACCCCTGCTCATCCACTACACTGTATGGGCCACAGCCTTCTCCACATACAAGCAGTCCTGGCCACAGAAAATTGTGCTAACACCATGTTTAAATGCAACTATCATTGCAATGTCTTCAAAGGTGAAAACATGGGTTTGGGGGGATGAGTTGGGGGAAGGGAGGTTTAAACACAGCTTTTCAAGAGCCACCGTATCAATGTTTGCTTCAAAATTCCGGAATCCTCCATTTATCCTTGGGAAAAGCTCACAAGATGGGGTTTCCACCCGGTAGCAGAAGTACATTTATTTAATTCCCTCCCCCTCTCAGTTTCAATTTCACATCAGCAAATATTTAAAAAGAAAGAAAGAAAAGCAAACCACAATACTAAAAAAATAAATAGCGGAAACAGCAGATGCAACAATGAACCAAATCCATGATATAATGAACCAGTTTATGTGCAGTCTCTCTTCATAAATATCCCTTAGCTTAAGGCACGTCTGCACACAGCAGACAGGAAGACAGCACAGCCTTCTCATGGAGGGGTGAGAGAAGTAGCAAAGGTACCCACAGTAAACAGTCAACATACCCTATATAGCAGAGGAGAGAAGGAAGGATGACCACCTGCTTAAAGCAGCTAAAGGACTCTGGAGACCCTCAACCCTCACATCACACAATAGGTACCAAAGTGGAATAAATGAGCCCTAGAAGCCCTGGTTGCAGCCATAAGAAAATTGCCCCAGTGCATGCCTCCCAAGTGTCAACTCACCGGCCCTCGTGGTCCCACACAGCTCTGCAGCCCATGGAGCAGCCCCAGGAGACTAGGTAACTTAGGATCCTACGCCTAAGAGCTGTCTGTGGTGGCTGTCCTGGTGGCCTGGAGCATGACTTATAGCTACCTTGCTGTTCCCCCCACCCTTCAGCTGCAAGCTCTGAACAGTATCGCGTAAGAAATTCTCACCTTGGTTTCTATTCTCAGCCCTGTCACCCAAACACTGACACAACTCAGACAAGGTACTTCGCTGTGTTTCAACTGCCCAATCTGTAAAATGGGGTATTCCTCAGTTGCTTCTCAAATAGGGTAGGCTAAACTCATCAAACTCTCTAAAGTACTTCAGAATTGTTGGAGAAACCTTAAGTTCAGCCCTGATCCTCCAACGAGCTCTGAGTGAACAGAATCCTGTGCCTGCATGGAGCCCTGCTGTAGAATCAAGGCCTTACGATTAGGTAAGGCACTCGGGTCAACATTTTTAAATGCGTATGCCTCTTGCTAAACACCAAATTCCATGCTTCGGTGCCTAAATAAGTAGCCTAACTTTCCACGGCACTGAGCACCCACCGCTCCCAAAAGCGTTTGAAATTCAGGCCACTTATGAGGTATCTAAACAGACCACTAACTTGAGGCACCCAAGTTTGAAACGTCTGGCCTAAAATTTTAAGTAACATTTTGTCCCAAGTGAAGGGGCCAGGTCTGAAGGCCAGTTACAGATCATCACCAAATCCTGTTTCCAGCCATAACAATAGCTTTGTTTGGGAACATAAGGCTCCATCCAAGATTTTCAAATAGGGATTCAATGATCATAAGGAATTCTTCCCAATGTTCTTCCACTTCATACAGTGAAGCCGCACTCCTTGCTAGTCAAGGATTTTAAAAGAATAGCATTTGTACATTCTTAGACAGATCCTCAATATACAGGGTCACATAAAGGCTCCAAGAGTGTATGGCTATAATCCACCACTATGAAGTTAGCTAATAGAGCTTCCCAACAGCTGGGCCAACCTGGCACTGCATTCCATCTGTCCAGGAGATTTGCTGGATTTCCATTTTGATACACTCACTCCTCACAGAAGAGGCATGCAGTTAATTTCAATGTTTCTCAAAAACAACACTAAAAGCTGCCAGTCAGCAGCACCCATGCAGAGCACAGACTGTGTTGCTAGAAGTTACTAGTTTATGAAACCCAGAGTACACACAAAAAAACACAACTAGCAAAAAGATAGAGCATTTCTCACCTTCTTTAGAACTCCTGAGCCCAGTAACAACCTTCCCCACATACACGCCTCCCCAGAACAAACAGATTGAACAAGCATTTCCCATTAAAGCCGGGTATACACGCAAAAAACGTGTCTACACCAGGAAAAAAGGGGTGTTGTTAAACTGAAATACGTTACACTAAAATCGTAACGGAGCCAGAGCAAGTTGCAGTTTTACCGTGTATTAGCTGATCCGGATACTTCCCAGGAACATGTTAAAACTACCTACACACACCCCAAGTGACACCAGTATAACTACGCAGCGGTTTGCAAGTGGCTCAGTTAGACCCACGTGTGGACACGCTTGGGCCAGCTCAAACCCGGATTACCTCAATTCCCTTTGCGTCGGTAAAGGGGCAGGCACCAGTGACACCTACCCGACCCGCTCCAAACGCATACAAGTGTGTCCACACGGGGGGTGGGTCCAAGCCTCCCATCGGGCTTCCGGAGGTAGGCGGCCCCTCGGGGCGCGAGTCCCACTCGGCAGGTCTCCCCGCCGGACGGCTTGGGCAGAGGGGGCCGCGGGCAGGCAGGGCTGAAAGGGCCCCGGCCGGCCCCTGCACCGTGACCGGGCCGAGCCCCTTCTTAAACCCTCCCGCGACGGGGCGTCCTCGGCCGGCCCCGCCAGCCCGCCCGCCCGGGGGCGGACCCCTCCCCGCTGCCGCGCCGGGCCGGGCCGAAGGGCGCCGTGGGGGACCAGGCTCCGGGACAGACCCGCCGGGCCGGGATCGGAACCGGCCGCGTCCCCACAGGGCCCCTCGGACCCGGCAGGGGATCGCCCCGGGCACTGCCGCCCCCACCAGGCCTCAGGGCCGGGCCGGGCCGGGCTCCGCCGCCAGGGAAACCCGCCTCCTCCTGGGCCTGGGGCCGGGCCGCGCGCCCCCTCTCCCGCTCCTCAGCCCCACCCCCGCCGGGCCGCTCGCCCTACCTGCTCGGCGCTGCTCACCCGCGGCCGCCCGTCCACCCATCCCCCACCACCGCTTCCACCGGCCGCGAGCCCAGGGAGCGTCGCTAAGGAGCCACATCACCGGGGAGCCGCAACCCTTCCCTTGGCTTCCGCTGGGGCTGGTAGCCCCCCCATTTCCTCCCGGTGGGGGGTCTCCTTCGGCTGGTCGGGCTCACGTAAGGCGGAAAGGGGTCAAACGTCCTGCGGGGAAGGGAAGGCATGGCCTCTTCGGCTGGGCCTAGAATGGGAATTTATAGAGGATCCCTGGGGCGGAGCGCTTCGACCAATGACGAGGTGCCCCAGTCAACAGACTTGCCAAACGGAGCAACAGAACGGCCAGAGGAGCCAATGGCATTCCCGGGGAGGCGGGACTTACAGCAGGAACGTCAGGGACTAAAAGGTGCAGACACTCATAAACGCTAAAGTAAGAAGAGAAGGGACCAGCATGGCCCTCCAGTCTGACCTCCTGCACCAGGCAGGCCACAGAACCGCACCCACCCCCTCCTGTAAGGGACCCTGATTATGACTGAGTTATTCAAGTCCTCACGTCACGGTTTAAGGTACAGAGCATCCGCCAGCAAGTGAGCCGTGTGCCATGCTGCAGAGGGAGGTGAAAAACCCCAGTCTTTGCCAATCTGCCCTGGGGGAAAATTCCTTCCTGACCCCAACATATGTCCACTCTTCATCTCCACCCCTCCCCAAGGACAGAGGGGAGTACTAAGGCGCTAGGAGTGGGTAAGGGAAGCAGAATCTGGTCCACAGGGAATAAGGAGGGTAAAGAGCAGAGGGAGGAGCTGGGTAGGGAATGGAAGAAACGTTGACACAGGACAGGTACAAATGGAAAGATCCATGGTGTGAACCAGGTAAGGATGGCACAAGAAAAGACGGAACACACTCAAGATCACATGGAAAAGTCAGGGTAACATAAGGGATCCCAACACTGACTCAAACAGCTTAATGTGAGAGTGCCCCGGGCAGTTTCAGGGTGAAGAAAAACAGTTGGATTGCATAGGATGTTATGTGTGCAGTGTTTTGAGATCTCCAGGCAGAAGCTGACAGAGGAATGTAAAGTGCTGAATAAATACTTTGTGTTGCAGTCTCAGTCATTAGGGAAAAGCTGTCCATGAGGCAACTACCCTTTCCTCTTTCAACAGTCACTTCTGCTGTGTTCACTACAAGAAGTTAACCAGATTATTGTGATTAAACTGGGAAGCAGTTGAGCTCATATTTGCACATACAGAGAAAACATATACACACTGAATCTATTTTTGATTGCATTCCTCTTCTCCCACCCCACCCATTCATTGTCATTTGCCTTCTTGGACTGTAAGCTTTTTGGGTCAGGATCCATGGGATCCATCATATTGACAAGAGTCTCTGGGCACTGCCACAATACAAGTAATATAATAATAATAAAATAGGCTCAAATAGTCCAAAGAGTTGCAGAATGTCTATCTACTGTCTTCAGGTCTTTGTATCTTGATCTCTGCAAGCACAATTCAATTCTCATAGATTTAATTGAAAGCTATATTGAGCCTGGGGTTGGCAGAAACTCAGGATACAGTGGAGTCAGCAGCCCAGCCCTCTCAAAGTTCCCTAGTGATTTGCAGATTTCCTCCCTCTCTTTGAATCCCTCTACTGATTATCTCTTTTTTTGCCAAACATCCCTCTGAGCAAACAGGATACTTGTCTTCACTTTCAAGACTTTTGACAACCAATCCCCATCCACTCCCACCTAACACTGTCACTCGCTACCAAGATGCCACCAGCCTCCATTGCCCATTTGTTACATTTTCAAAGAAGCACTGTCATGCTTTCCCCCTGCTGCCCCTCACACTAGGGAGGAGCTCCCCATAAACATCTGCAAAACTAACATCCTTCTCCTTCAAATTGCTCCTTAAAACTTTCCTCTACCATTAAGCTTACAAAAAACTTGACAATAGTCAGATTACTGGTGTGTTGAGGCCACTGCCTATCATGCTGACCAATAGTTACTGTCCTATTGTTTCCTCATACACATACACACACGCCATCTATCTGTCTGTATCCACCTATCATCTCATCTCATATTAGATTGGAAACTTTTTGGCCCAAGGACCACCTTTTTGTTCTCCATTTGTACAGCCCCCAACACAAACGAGTCCTGGTCTAATACAAATAATAATTGTTACCATGCATGTCCCTGTAACATGGACAGAACAGTTATCATGCATCTCCCTGTAACATGGACAGAACAAAGCAGCTTCCTTCCACTTGCTTCAACACCAACAAAGATATTTCACCGTATTGCATCTCTTCAATTGGTTTCTCCTCAAGATACCTGCTGTATCACTCTGTATAAGACCCTATAGAATAGTCATTAATTTCCCTTGAGTCAGTGGAGACAGCATTATAGACAACTTTAATAAGATATGAATCTCCACAGGTCCTCTGGCCTAAGTCTTAATAAATACTTTTCTGTCTGGAATCAATAAGTATTGAGATCTTCACACCTCTGCACCTGGGTTTGAGGCTAACATAAGTGCACATTCAAAGAGGTGATACTGTGCTACCTCTTTATCTTTCCAATGTTGTCATCACCATTTTCATGCTGTTTCCTGGATTTTCTAATACGAAGATGGGCTTTATTATTAGCAATAACAATGCCTAGCTCTTCATAGTGTTTTCATTGGTAGCTCTCAAAGCATCTTACAATATCAATATTGTTATCCGCTATCCCTATTTTACAGATGGGAAAACCAAGGCACAGCAAGATGAAGCGACTTCCAGCAAGTACAGCTAGCAATAGAACCCAGTTTCCTGAATTCCAGTCCAGTGCTTTATCCACTGGGGATTCCCACAACGGATCAGACCAATCTGTAACTTGCTAACTACTTATGCTAAACTATCTGTTCCATCTTGCATTTAGCTGTTGCACTCGGTGTACCTTTCTCAGTCCTGAAGAAGAGCTCTGTGTGGCTAGAAAGCATGTCTCTCTCACCAGAGAGGTTGGTCCAAAGGTATTATCTCACCCACTTTTGTCTCTTTATATATCATTGTAATCTCCCATGCCAAACTGAGACAGTGGCTGTTTGCCCAAGAGGATGGGAAATTTAGCAGCCTCTGTATAACCCTGATAGCTCCTGGTGGAACCCTGGCAGAGCTGTCACTATGGAATCTCTAATTGCTCCATTTCACTCTACTTTGGTTCTAGGAAATCTCATTTTATTTGAAACTTTTATCGCTGGTGGAAGCTGCCAACTTGAGGACCCTAGAGACTGAAGCTGTCTATCCACAGGACAGATACATGAGCTGCAGCAGGTCAAGCTTCCCTCTCACCAGCCCATCTGTCTCAGCCCTGCCTTGGCTGGGGGGTTCAGTCTCTACGGCTCATTCAATCCTTGCCCTCTGCTGGAACTGCCAACAAAAAGGATCAGTTAGTGCAATCCTGGTGGTGGTGGTGGGTTGGGTTTTTTTAGATATGGTTACCATTCCACTAGGAATTAGACTGAGCTTACAAAACTCAACTCACCCAAGCCACCAGTCAGTTATCAGATCAAAACAGACTTTATCTGGATTCAGACCAGCAGATAGGTGTGAAGGGCTCCCTACCCTGCACCCTCAATCCCCTGGAATATCCCAATACATAGTCTCACCGAGAGTGAATTTCCAATTAGGAACAGTAGGTATGTGCGTAGGGGTGCCTAAACAGTGGCCAATTACTGCATGGGCCAGTGGGGCCTGTGCCCAGGAGCCCCAGCCAATTTGGGGGCCCCCAGTGCTGGAACTCTGGCCCCACCCCCTGCTCCTCCTCTTCCTCCTGAAGCCCCGCTCCCTGGCCAGGCCAGAAGCTGGAGCCCAGGAGTGAGCTGAGCACTTTCCCCTCACCTGGAGCTGGCCAAGCTGGTCACCCCAACCTCTCTTCCCCTGCACCCAAAAAAACATGAAGGTCAACTGTAGATGGGGTCCCTGAAGATGCTGTGCCTGGGGGCGCATAAGGTGTAAATCCAGCCCTGGTCTCACCTAGGGATGGACAAGTTCTTGTCCAAGCACTTGGGCCATTTCAAAACTGGCCACTGATTTTAGCTGCCCAGCTTGAGCCACCTAAGGGCCTGATGTTCAGAGGTGCTGAGCACTTGCAGCCCCTATATTCTATTAGGTCATCTCTGAAAATCAGGCACAGTGTGTCTGAAGTTGAGTACCCAAAAACACTGGACACTTGTAAAAGTGCAGGCAGTGGTCTGTCTCCTTTGGAAATGCCACTTGCTCACCCCCTCCAGCCGTCCTATGCCTGGAATGAGGTGCTACCTTGTGGTGAGACCAACACACTGTGACATTAAGTTCCCTCAGTCCCTAGTTATCTTGTTTATCAGGCAATGCCCACATTATTATAGGCCTGGATTTGCCTTTGTCCCATGTAAACCTGGTGTGCTATCTCACTGTATATTAGTGGTCAGTTGTAGCTACCAGAAATGGTCAATCAGGGAACTAGGGCTTTCAAAACCTTCATTTCAGTTGTATTGTTAGCTGCCTTCCTTGGCTACTTTTCTTCCCCTCATATGTCCCACATTTTGGGGGTGTTGTCCCCTATTTGAGTCCTGCCATGCTAGGAGATTGATAGGGTTTAACTTCTAAACCTCAGACCTACCATCAGTCCAAGGGGCTGTGCTACTGAACAGGCCAATTTGAAGCAGAGACCTATAATCCTCCTTCAAACCACCTGTGGTCAACAAAGAGCTCATGACATGGTTTGCAAGACAGCATTAACCCTCACTTCTGGCCACATTCCAGTCTATACTTATGTTCTCTCCCCTTAGATTTCCTCTGCAGTTCCTGTTAGATACCGGAGTCTCCTTTGCATCCTGTTCTGAGCTGCATTGCTGTGCTACTAAACAACCACTGGCTCACCCCGGTTGCATCTCCGAGAGGAATGCATTTCAGAGATGCTCAGGCTAGGTCTTTTAAATATTAGTCTTCACACACAAACTTGTACCAAAACACCACCAGTCCTAATTCCCACCTTTCCTTATTTCAGTGCAGGTCTACGTGTGGACAACCTTGTTTTCCACTACAAGCAGCTACGCCAATGTAACTAGGAGCAGTAACAAACGGAGTTAAACCAAACTGCTTTGAACCACTTCGTTTCCCAAAGAGCCAGTCCACACGCCCACTTGCACTAAACCTCTCCTTGGCTTGAATTCTGTTCTTTATGGGGCAGCTGGTCACTTTCCTGTTCTACAGTCAGGTCCGCTCCTCCTACCCTACCCAGCCCCCAGCTCCCTAGCCCCCCACCTTCTCCAACGTTGCCCAGCCCACTGCTTGTCCGCGCTCCCTGAGCGCCAGACCTTCCCGCCACTCGCCGGTCTCCCGCCGAGTCGCAACGTTCTGATGAATATTCATGAGCGGCTTCTTAATTATTCATGAGGTTTCGCGGGCTTTTGCTGCCCACGTGGGCGAGTTGCGCGCGCGGTGACGATCGGGCCCCGGGACAGGAGGGAGCCGGACCGTGCTGCACTAGGGATGGCGGTGAGCGCGAGCAGGCCGGGGGGAGCTGGGGTCTGGGTGACCCCCAGATATTGAAATCCCCCGCCCCGGGGCACGGCCCCCCAGCCCCCGCCGGCCCGGGCCCTGCCCGGGGGAGGGGGGCCCCCGGGGCACGGCCCCCCAGCCCCCGGTGCCCTGGCTTTGCATGGGGAAGGGGACCCTGAAGAGTGGCAGGTGTCATGCCCTGATCTGCCCAATGGGTACTTTGAAGATGATTGTAACTCTTTCCCCCTGGGGGATCTCCTGTGCCTTCCTGGACCTGCGCCATGGGACCTGTTGGGAAGTTAGACCCATGGGGCATTAGCTGTCCCTCCCATCTACCCCAGTTCTGTGGACCCTTCATTGGGGTGAGGGGGGGAGTCCTGTGCACACCCTATGGGACAGTCTCTTCTTCTGCCAGCCTCTAACACGACTCTGCCTTTCTTGTAGGATTCCTCGGAGTCCCAGAATGTGGCCACCAGTCCTGCCCGTAGCTCTCGGCGAGATACCTTCACTTCCAGTCCGGGCAGGGACCTGCCTCCTTTTGAGGATGAGTCAGAGGGACTCCTGGGGACGGAGGGGCTCCCCGAAGAGGAGGAGGATGGGGAAGAGCTGATTGGGGATGGGATGGAAAGGTAGGGTGCATGCAGCAGTTAGGCAATGATGTGAGAAACCTCCTGGGCCTGTTCTGAACAGGCAGCACCTTGGCACAAGGGGAAGCATGTCTATCTTTCACCTCCGGGCAGGTTCGGATTTTTCTGAGGAGCATTGCGGGAGAACTCATTGTCTTCAGCCTGGTCCCTGTTTGTGCGCTTTTCAGAATAGCCCAGTGTAGCTCAGCATGTTCACACCATGCAGGTGTTTCTAAAGTGCCTGTCACCAGCCCTGTGGGACGTCTGCTGAAGAGAAGCCGGGGTTGGGAACAGCATAGGGGCTGCAGAGCACTGGTGAGGGGTATGGACAGGTGCCCAGGTCTGGGATAGCAGGGAAGTGAGATGTGTTGTTGGGTGAGCTGTGGGGGTAAACATGTACAGTTCTTGCCTAGACTATGTCTGTTCAGATCAGTGCTAGCCGCTCACTCCCATGAGCATGAAACTCACAACCTTACCTCTGAAGCAAAACTGTTCATTCTACAAATACTGGAACCTTTGCAACTGAATTGAAAAAGAAACCTCACCTACCCCGGTCCCATTACAAACCAGTAAGCTGTGTAGTACAGACACTGTTGGTCTAGGCTTGTATATTGGTATTCATTGCCATACAATTGGAGCTTCTGCCAGTGGTAACATGGAATTGTAAAATTCCTCTCTGTTCACCAGAGAAAGCTTGGCTGGGTCTTCCTGACACCTCCTTGCCCCAAACAGTAAAATGGCTAGAGAAACACTGAAATTTGGCTGAACTGAATAGCTGATTAAACTAGATCTGTTTGTGCCTAGGGACTACCGCCACATTCCAGAGCTGGATGTCTATGAAGCCGAGGGCCTGGCCTTGGATGATGAGGATGTGGAGGAACTGACTGCAAGCCAGAGGGAGGCAGCGGAACAGGCAATGAGGCAGAGGGACCGTGAGCTGGACCGTGGCCTGGGTCGTATGAGGAGGGGGCTGCTGTATGGTATGCATCGATGAGATTTTTAAAAGCCGGCTGCCATTCCAGCAGTGGCTATCTAGCTTCTCCTGAAAGGGCAGGTTACAGTCCCTCCCTCACAGCATGGAGTTACTTGCCGAGCCCAAAGAGCCTGATGGCTGCAGAGCTTCTACAGCTTGCCCAACATCAAGGTTTTGAGGGGCCTGTGCAGCGTGTGTATTTCCCAATGCAAAATCCTTTTAAAGTGGGACTTCGGGGGCTTTGGCATTAGCGCTATTAGCCTAGTGCATTCGTTATGTGGCTGCTGCTGAGCCGTGGCTCCTAGGCCCACATCAGGATTTGGGCTCATGCCCAGTAAGGGCTGAGCAGACTGCTTCACTGTTGGCACTGCTGTCTTTATGAGACTTCAAAACCAGTACTGAGCCATCTCTGATGGGCTGTCTCCTGGTGCCTTTAGGAAAAGGGTAATAATTACCCCTGGCGTCCAGTCCAGTCCCCCTTCTCTTTCATTCTGGATACAGCAGTGTGTATAGTTTTGGGGTCCTACATGGGGCTCTTGCTTTTGCCTCCATAATCTTTGGAAAGCCAGTGTGTAAACCAGCTTGCTCTCGGAACCTAACGCTTGGGGGCTGATGTAGCCTGGAGTTTGGTTTGGCAGGGTGGTAGAATAGAGCTTAATTTGGTCTGGCTGAACGTTGGGAACGTCTGACC
>ML677085.1:23562623-23609602 GCA_007922155.1 Mesoclemmys tuberculata | reverse complement strand
ATAGCTCTCTATACATGTTGGGAAGGAGGTGGGGCAATGTAGAGAGCAGAAATGTCAGCTCTGATTGACTTCTCTTTTTTCTTTAAACTTTCAGATAGTGATGATGAAGATGAAGATCGTCCTTCCCGGAAGAGGCGATTGGCGGAACGGGCTGCAGATGGGGCAGAAGAGGAGGATGAAGACATGATTGAGAGCATTGAGAATCTGGAAGACATGAAGGGACATTCGGTAAGGGAATGGGTGTCTATGGCAGCTCCCCGGCTTGAGATCTACCACCGCTTCAAGAACTTCCTGAAGACCCATGTGGATGACCATGGGCACAACGTGTTCAAGGAGAGGATCAGTGACATGTGCAAAGGTATGACTGGCTGTGGGGTTGGCAGGGCCAGTAGGTGAGCAGACCCACCTAGATTTTTTGCAGTAGAACACACTTTGGGATGTCTGATAGAGTATTTCCACTTCCTCCTTGGCTGTGGCACTCTAAAGCTCTCCATTCCATATATCCTCTTTCTCTCCTGTTTATCCCAATGCTGAATCAGTTTTTACAGGGGACTTGTTGCTTTTGATGGAGCTGGCTTAATAATGCAGAACTTTGCTGCAAACTTTCCCCTGACTTCTTAATTCCTGCCCCTCTTGTGTTCACTATGCAGCTGAATTCTGCAAGCAGGAATGCTTGCAGGGGTGCAGGTTGGAAGCTTACAGGCTCCAGTACAAGACAAAGAATTTTACATTTGTTTTTTGGCATTATTTGCACCAGAAACCAGGTCATTCAAAAAGGGAATAGAAATAGTGCCATGTGACTTAGACCAGTCTTAGCTCAGCAGTGCAACATTGAATTTGAAGTAGTACGCCATGGAAGAAACAGAACTAACAAATACTGTTGATTAATCTTGATGATGATGATGATGAAGAATTAGCCAATAGAAGAGGCAAAATTAATCAAATCTGTTAAGAATGGTTCATGTTGTCAGTTTAACTCCATTGTGCAAAGTACTGTACAAACACAGGAAGAAACCAAAATGTCAGTCCCTGCCCCAAAGAGTTTACATGAGGCACAGATTTTTGGGTCAGTCATCTAGCACAGCATGGGCTAGTTGTTTCTGATTTTAACTTTTTGGAGGTGGTTGGATGCCTGGGCATTGCAGCAAGGCCATTCAGTCTTGTAAAGATTGCACTGGGCTTCTATGCTTTTTGGAGAGCTTTTTTATTGTTTTTCAGCTCAGCAATCAGAGATCCGGTACTGGTAAAGAAAGATGCAGTAGAACACTGACTACAGATGATTAAAATTCACCCTACTTGTTCCCTCTACAGAGAACAGAGAGAGCCTGGTGGTGAACTATGAAGATCTGGCTGCCCGGGAGCATGTCCTTGCCTACTTCCTGCCGGAGGCCCCAGCAGAAATGCTGAAGATCTTCGATGAAGCAGCCAAGGAAGTGGTGCTTGCCATGTACCCCAAATACGACCGGATTACTCAGGAGATCCATGTCCGTATCTCGCATCTACCTCTGGTGGAGGAGCTGCGGTCACTCAGGTAGGCAGTGCGGTTGATATTGCTGATGGCCATCCTGTGAGGATCTTTGGACCACATGTTTGGGATGGTCAGGCTAGCCGGAATTATAGTGACTAAGATTGTGTGAGAGAAAAGAGGGGCTCTGGCTATGCTGGGGGGAAGGAAGCCAACTGATCCAGCTTGCCTCAGTAGGACAGTGGGGTCTATTCTGAAAGTAATCCAGTTGCTCAAGGATAACGATTCTGGTGCCGGAAAAGATAAAGGACAAATCTGTAAGAATAGGCTCCCTGCTCAGTGTGCTCTATTTGGTATTGTAACAAGGTATCTCATCAGGTGTGCCTGCAGCAAGGAGGCTGCTGTAGGTCCTTCTGCCTTCCCTGAAGTCTGCCAGTGTCATCCCTTCTCTCTTTAGGCAGCTGCACTTGAACCAGCTGATCCGAACCAGCAGTGTCGTGACGAGCTGCACAGGGGTTCTGCCTCAGCTCAGTATGGTCAAGTACAATTGTAGCAAGTGCAGCTTCATCCTGGGGCCTTTCTTCCAGTCCCAGAACCAGGAGGTGAAGCCTGGTTCCTGCCCAGAGTGTCAGTCTCTTGGCCCCTTTGAAATCAACATGGAAGAGGTGAGATTTAAACCCCCTATACAAAGTGGACGTGGGTCCTGCAGTAGTGTCTTCTTCCCTCTTCTGTTCTTAAATGGATTTGTTCCCACCCTTTGCTGAAGCCTGGTATAGTAAATGAGGAACTGGATTGATGACAGGTCTGGTCTCTGGATCTAGATCCTGTTATCTCTGGACTTGAGGGTCCTCCTCTGTTTGGTTGGTATAAGGGCCTTGAATAAATCTTTCCGTGTCTGATGCCACGTTGAGCCCTGTGGTTTGTAGGTACCTGAAGGTGCTGCAAGGTTGCAAACACTGAGCCTTGCAAACCCCCTCGTCCCCAAGTTAGGTCAGTATTGTCCTCATTTCACAGACAGGGAAACTGAGCCGCAGATTGACCGCAAGATGGTAATGGAACCACTAACTCAAAGCTCCTGGCTCCCAGTGTTTGACCTAACCACTATATGGGTGTCATTGCCCAAAGCCAGGAGTTGGATGGGCAAACACTACTTACCTCCCACTCATGGAGTTGGGTGCTAGGGGGTGAAATGCTTTGGTCAGGGGCAGCATAGCAGAAGCTTCCACTATTTCCAGCACTGTCTATCCAGCAGACTGCCTCTAGCCGTAGAACTACTTCTGATTAACCCCAAGCCGAACATGGCCCCCCACTCTTTACTCAGAGTCTGAAAGTCTGAGCTAACTGCTCCAGCATTCTCCCTGGTCTCTTCTGCAAAGGCCCTTTGAAAATTACCTGTGCAGGCCTTAGGGGCATTTGACTCACCATGCAGCTCACTTTTGTTGTCGCAGACCGTCTACCAGAACTATCAGCGCATCAAAATCCAGGAGAGCCCGGGGAAGGTGGCAGCAGGCAGGTTGCCTCGCTCCAAAGACGCCATTCTCCTTGCCGACCTGGTTGACAGCTGCAAACCAGGAGATGAGATTGTAAGTTCGTTGGAGTGAGTGGGAAGCAGTTACGCTTATTCTCAGTCGCTTGGTGGCACTGTGAGGACCTGGACTTTCACTTCTGTGTGCCTATATGGGGAGGGGTGATATTTGGGGTGGGGGGTGTCTTCGCTCCAAGGTGTGTCAGATTGGAAACCCGACTTTCAAGTCCAGTGTCTGGATAACGGAGTGTTAGTGGGAGAAGACAGTCTTGTGCCATGTAAATCGGTACTTGGCAGTCCTGCTGCTTGGACATTAACCTGCCATATCCCTTCCTGTGCTTTCTAGGAGCTAACAGGGATCTATCACAACAACTACGATGGTTCCCTGAACACTGCCAACGGATTTCCAGTATTTGCGACAGTGATCATGGCAAATCACATTGCCAAGAAGGACAACAAGGTGGCAGTCGGGGAACTGACTGATGAGGACATGAAGGTTATCATAGGCCTGTCTAAGGATGAGCAAATTGGGGAGAAAGTGAGTTTGCTTGAAACATTTCTCCTCCTGGCAGCCAGCTGTCTGCTTGAGATCAGAGAACGAAGTTAAACTGTGAGATATTATAGTGGGACGTCCCTCGTTAGAGGGACACGATCAGCTCAAAAATCTGCTTCTGTCTGAAAATGTCTTGCCCCCTATAGTGCTGAGGACTCCCAGTGAGAGTGAGAAACTGAAGGGGGGTGGATGAGACACTTTTTTTTTCTTAGTTTGTTTTGTGCATTTTTGTCAGTGCTTTGTGTAAAGGCAACTTAAACATTTTTCCTGGATAGTCCATTTCCCATCTTGTTTGGCAAGCCTTTCACACCACAACAGGGACAAAATAGACAAATGTGAATGGGGAAGCCACCAAAATTGACAAAGAGACTGCACAGGGGCAGTTCTGAAACTAGATTGACGCCAACTGATGGGTCTCTCGCTGAAGCAAGGTATGCCTGGTGGGAGAAGAGCAAGAAGGTCAACCTCCAGTATTCTGTGTCTCTGATCACCTGTCTCTCTTGCCTTGCTCTCTAAGGGCGAGTGCCTAAAACAAGCATTTTCCCATTAAATTCTTCTGTCCCTGCTCCCTGTGATTTCAGGTTGGCAAGGAATAAAACTAGTTTAAACTGTTGGTTTAGCAACCCTGCAACCTGCCAGGATCTGAGTTGATACACTAAAGAACACAGAGCTAGAATAAGGCTTTCTTGAGCACCTGTAGGGCAGGAAGTGTAATGTGATAGGGTCAGATCCTGTAGCAAGGATGACATCTCTGTCCTATCTTCTTTAATTGCAGAGTCTGATGTTTGTAACTTTACTTCCACTGTGTACAGCTGGTACAGCTATAAAGCCAGAGCTTTGAAAATAAAACTTCAGTTCTTTGTCCAAAAAAAAAAAAAAAGTTTGACATTAGTAATGACCAATATCCAATGTTTTGACTACACTGGCCTTAATTGGAGATGCAAAATAATGTCTAATCTGAATACTTGGCCTTGAGAGCCGTTAATCTATACAGTAGATCATCCAATCTTAGTTATTCCATCTGACAGTTGACAGATATTAAAATATCACTTAAACAGGTGTCAGCCAGAATCTGGATCTCTAACTCAGAACAAAGTAATAAATAGAGTCTCTCCACTGTATTTAGTGTGAAGTATGAATGTAGAGGTAATAGCAAATTCTCTTGCACTATATTGCACAATGTGTCCTGCTCCTCAACAGAACCTCCATGGTGTATTGGTTGTACTATTGCATCGATGCTACATTCCTCTTATATACTAGAGGAATAACTGAAGTCAGCTAGCTATGTGCCTTCAAGCACTGATTAGAATAGCTGTGTAGCTAATGTGTCTTACTGATTTTTCAAGCTAGATACTGAATATACTGGGCAAGGGGACTCCACTGAAAATCCCTCTGCCTTTCCTTTCAGATCTTCGCCAGCATCGCTCCATCTATTTATGGGCATGAAGACATCAAGAGAGGCCTGGCCCTTGCTCTGTTTGGTGGTGAACCCAAAAACCCTGGTAAGCGTGTTGCCATTTGTATTTAGTATGTGATTCCAGACTTTTTTCTGCTGGTGCAGTGCAGGCAGCTAGGAATTACCTTTGTGATGAGAAGATCAGGAGTAGCAGAATAAGGGGAATTCTGTTTATAACACTAGAAACATACATTTCACTCTGCAGAAATAGAAACACATGGACTAGACAAGGTCCCTGCTCTGAAGAGCTAGAGTTTAGGCAACTGCTTATTAGTCATTAACCTCCCTAGCATTCTGGGTTTAGTGTTCTTGTGCTGGTCTGATGCCTAGGGAATCCTCACTGCGTCCTCCTTTTGTACAACGTATCTTTTTAAACTGGGGGAAGAAATGCAACATCACGCATCTACGTGTAAAAGAACCAAGTTCCACAAGGGGTTTGCTGTGGGGGTGCCAAGAGACCCTGGCCGACCAGAATGTACTAGAGCTTGGTGACCCTGGATCACTTTATAAAACGCTTGCCAATCTATTTGGGTGGATTTTTGCACTTGTAGAACTCCAGTAGTGAGTGAATTGGGACCTCTCCGAAATGTTCAAAACTCAAATCCCCACTGAAGTGGGAGTGAGGGGAGAAGAGGGAGGTAGAAGGAACTGATCTTTAAACAAGACTTCGGGGCTTTTGCTCAGGAAGTAGTGTCTTGAGTGCTGATTGGCCCATTTGCACTCTCCTGGTCCAAGGGAAAACGAGATTTCACTGCTTTTGCCAAACTCTTAACAAAATGAGAACACCAGAAGCTGTATTTCTTCAACTTCCTCCCCTTCCTTGTGCTGCTGTTTCCTTTCACTTACATACCGCTCCATTAGAGGGCAGTGTCGTTAAATTGCATACAAGCTGCTAAGTCCTCTCCTATTCCTGCCATGGCTGTAGGTGGCAAACACAAAGTCCGTGGTGATATCAATGTCCTGCTTTGCGGAGATCCGGGTACAGCCAAATCTCAGTTCCTCAAGTATGTGGAGAAGGTGTCCAGCAGAGCCATCTTCACCACTGGCCAAGGTGCTTCTGCTGTTGGTCTAACCGCCTATGTCCAGAGGCACCCAGTCAGCAGAGAGTGGACGCTGGAGGCAGGGGCGCTGGTGCTGGCAGACAGAGGTGTCTGCTTGATAGATGAGTTTGACAAGGTGAGCACTGATTTCATCTATGCAGTAAGGCAGAGCTAGGTGGGTGCGGGTTAGGGGCCCTCTTGGCTGAGGAGTTCAGTAGTTCATGACTGTGTCTCTTCCCGCCCTCCAATATTTTATCTGTTGCCTGTGGGAGAGAATGACCCAGGCTGATGCAGATGCCCTTTGTTAGGCCCCTAGCTAGGCTCATGTTGCAAATCACGTCTATGTGATGCTCATGAAAGTTATGAAAATGTTCTTCATGCAGCCGCCTCCCCCACTGAAGTGCTTCAGCCCCGATCTGGAGGCATGAGGGGAGCTCTGACCGTCTCCCATTCATTCTTTGGTCTCTGGAACTAATTGAGTGCCCATTTTGGTGGCATCATGCCAGCATATTTACAAACTGCATGGAGACACCATTTCCCATAGGCCGCATCATCAGACAGTGTGAGCTATCACTTGCTACTGAGCTGGCCCAAGTTTGAATGGGTCGCCTAGGAGCAAGTGGCTGTACGAATTGCCACCACAGCCTGAGGGGGCTCGTCTGAATCTAGGGATGTAAAAGTGTGACTGTTCAAACGGTAAACCGTTAAAACATTTTAAACAGCTGATTACCATTTAAACTGAGGGGGAGGAGAGCGGCACCTGGGCTTGGCTCCCAGCGAGTGAGAGCATTTGGGCAGCTCTTGCTAGCGGTGAGGCGCAGAGCCCAGCGCAGGGGGGGTGTAGCTGAGCAGTGGTCTCAGCTCCGCCCCCAGCAAGTAAGAGCTGCCCAGCTGCGGCTCTGCAAGGAGCCGAGCCCAACAGGACTCGCCCCCCATCATTTAGCCATTTAAATGTTCTATTTTTAGAATGTTCAAACAGATTTTTGATTAAACTAATTTTTACATCCCTACCTGAATCTGAGCCGCCCACAGGCCCAGCAATAGACAGGTAAGGGCAGTCTGTAGCAGTGAATCCTGTCCTTGAAATATATGCGCCCCCTAACCCAGGGCTCATGAACCTGCCCTACATCCCTTCCTGCTGCTCATGGAAACGTTAAAACAAGTTTCTCAGCTCTGTATTGCAATCTCTTGTGGTGGGGGTGTGGACTGGTGGTTTGTTTTTGTTTTGTTTTTCTCTCCCTTCCCTCTGTGACCCTGGCAGCATTCAACTAGTGTAGGCTCATGAAAGTTGGACCATAAAGTTCTGTGCAGCATATTCCTTAACACTTTGCCTCTGGCCTCCTGCAGGCTAGTGGGCATCAGTGTATGTTAAAGTCTTTGCTGTCCCTAGATGACTGACCAGGACAGGACCAGCATCCACGAAGCCATGGAGCAGCAGAGCATCTCCATCTCAAAGGCTGGCATAGTCACCTCCCTGCAGGCCCGCTGCACCGTTATTGCTGCTGCCAACCCTATAGGTAAGTGCCTGCGGACCATGAGAGCAGGGAGTCCCGTCTGAGACGTATGGCGTCAGCTCTGCAGTCGCCAGAACCACTGCCCTGCCTCTTCATCTATCTCTGCTCACTAGATGCTCTGACCCTGTTACATGTGCTGTCTGGAGACAGAAACCAAACCCACAGTAACAAGACGAAGATGCTGGATGCAGGGCCTCTCTGGGGAGGACACATGAGCTTGTTTGAAAGCTTCAGCCCAGGCGCTGTTTAACCATGAGAGTATTTGTCTGACGCAGGTGGGCGCTATGACCCCTCGCTGACTTTCTCAGAGAACGTGGATCTGACGGAGCCCATCATCTCTCGGTTTGATGTCCTGTGTGTGGTGAGAGACACTGTGGACCCAGTTCAGGTACTAGTCAAAGTGTGACCCACAGCTTATTTGTAGTGGGGGTGCCCAGGCTGACCGGGAGATGGTCAGATTCTGGCGCTAGCCATGCTGTGATAGCACTGGTAGCAGGGGGCATGGGGCAGAGCTACCCCTTGCCTTGGTGCTCTTGCCAAGAGAAGCCCCCTGGCCCTCGCCACCCCAAGCCTTTGCATGTTGGTGACTACAGGCTGATTGGGGGCCCCGACTCCCTCCCCTAAGACTCGTCTCATTCCAGCCACCTGCCCCTAATCTAATTCCTTGAATGCCTCTGCTTCCATTTCACTCTGTGGCCAGTCAAGTGGCTAACTCCTTGAATTGGCCTTTCAAGACATGGAGTGCGGATTGCACTGTGCCCCTTCCCCTGAGGCAAGATAGCTTCATCCACCCACTCTGAGCCAAGAGGCCGCAGCACCTCTCTTCACCGTCCAGGGCCTTACTCAAACCCAGGCGTCTGTCAGCGGCCCCATTTTTCGTGCTGTAATGTCTCCTGTAACTGTTTCCTCCTGAGGCACTTGACTCCCAGCATAGTGAGGATTTCCACCACACCCCCAAAAGAGAATGACTTTGCTTCTCTAAACGTGACATGTCCCTCCACTGGCCGCGAGTCCCTTTTGGAGCCAGTGCATGTGGTTCCGACTGGCGCTGGGATCACTGTCAAATGCCCCTGCTTTCCTTTTCCAAGGACTGAGTGTGACTCTTCAAGCCTTTGCCAGCCTGGGTGATAGACTGGGTCCCCTTGGTTGAGGACAACCCTTGGCCATCTGCACCTATCCCCAAGCTTCTGTCTGTCTGCAGCATACAGCTGCTTGGTAGAACTCCGCTGCGGAAGTAGTGTTGGCTGCCACTCTGTGTAGCAGGTGGTTTCAGTGCCTGTTACTCTACCATTGTCCTGCAGGATGAGATGCTGGCCCGGTTTGTTGTGGGAAGCCACATCAAACACCACCCTGGCAGCAAAGAGGTAGTGAATGGAGACGCCCAGGAGATGATTCTCCCTAACACCTATGGTGTGGACCCCATCCCTCAAGAGATCCTGAAGAAATATATCATTTATGCCAAGGAGAAGGTCCACCCTAAACTCAACCAGATGGATCAAGACAAGGTGGCCCGGATATACAGTGATCTCCGGAAGGAGTCCATGGTGAGTAGACTTGAAAAAAGGTCTTTGTGAGGAACTGGGGGGCTGCCTGGATCAGGATTGGACAAGTGACTATCCCAGGGTCTTCCTACTTGTTCATGTTGTGTCCCTCACCATAGTATCTGGGTAGGAGGCTCTAGGCCACCTTGTCATAAGGGATGGACTGAGTCCAGTGTTGTAGAGAGACCTGGTAAATAAGTGGTTCTGCCTCATCTGAATGTAAAGTTCCCACAGGTTGTTAGTGAGGTTTTCTATGCCATGGGGCTAATATGTTCTGCTGCACTATGCTCTCTGGTAGGAAGAGACTGGTAGGAATCCATGGAGACAAATTGAGTTCAATGGTCTTGCCGCTGTGGAATCCCATAAGCTCCTGCTGTGTCTTTGGATTTCCTTTGCGGTGGCCATGTTCTGGGGGCAGAGGGAAGCTCTATGGTAACAGGCACACGGCAGTACTTCCCATTGTGACTATGGACTCCTCCCTTGGGATCCTGGATCTTCCTCTTTTCAACTGAATCTGCTGGGGCCACAGGGAGCTAATGGACCCTGGAGAAGTTAGTTTAATGTATGGCTTAGTCTGTTTTGTGTGGGGTTTTTAAAAAAATTCCCTACTAAGAATTGGGGGGAAAAGAGGGGGAGATGATAACCCTTTCAGGCCTCTCATCATAAATAGGTAAAATAAGGGGCACAAGCATTTCCATGGCTCACTTCTAAGTGAATTAAAGTGTTCCGTATCCAGGCCCATAGGTATCAATTGTCTTTCTCTGTATTGCACTGTGTTTGCCAGCAGGTGTCGCGGTTTCCATGGTTTCTGAAGTTCCTTGGGCATGAGGGTTTATGATCAGTCACAGTAGGTAGCTTTGCATCTCAGGCAGGCGTGCATGGTCTGTGTTGGGAGCCTGGCTTGCTCTCTTGCATTCCGTGCCCTTGTAATGTTGTCCCTCCCCACGCTCCACAGGCCACTGGCAGCATCCCCATCACAGTGCGTCACATCGAGTCCATGATCCGCATGGCTGAGGCCCACGCCCGCATTCACCTGCGGGATTACGTGGTGGAGGATGATGTCAACATGGCCATCAGGGTGATGCTGGAGAGCTTCATCGACACGCAGAAGTTCAGCGTCATGAGGAGCATGCGGAAGGTGTGTGGGAAGGGGCTCGTGGTTTGGGGTCACTTAGCCACTCATGGCCTCTTTCTCTGGCAGGATGTTGCGATCAGCAAGTTTTTAGTTTGGGAGGTCACTGTGAAATCTACAGAATTCAGGGCCAAGGGAAGAGGCTATATAGACCTTTCCCCCAAGGGCAGGCCCTCCCCCAAAAGCACTGTTGTTCAGCCTTTGGGGAGCATTCGAGTTGGTTTCTGAGCCTTTGGGGATGTCCTACATTACAAAATTACACAGCACCTGATGGCAGAACCGCCGTCTGGTTAAGTTAAATATGTTCACCCTTTGGATTCTGTAAATTTCTCCTTAGCTACTCATATGGCTGGGAAAGGCCTGTGTTCCAAAGACTGGTCAGGACCCTGAAGGATGGTGTGAAATGGAAATGAATGTTTTGTTCTTTACTTCACAGTCTAAGTGGCACCATCCCACACAGTATGTCTACGCGGCAAGCCCTACAGCAGCACTTCAGCAATGTTGTTGCAGTGTGCCGGAACAGTTTTTCCATCGATGTAGTTAAATTAACCTTTCCAAGAGGCAGCAGCTAGATTGGCAGAAGAATTCTTCTGTCTCCCGTGACACGTCTACAATTTTTCATAGCCCTGATCAGTATAGTCACATCAATCTAATTTTTAAGTGTAGATCGGCCGTTACACTTGTGTCCTGCAGGCAGGCTGTAGGTTGTGTTGCCCTCTGACTCTAACCCTCTTGGCTCTTCCTTTGCTTCCCAGACCTTTTCCCGTTACCTGGCTTTCAGACGAGACAACAATGAGCTCTTGCTGTTTATTCTGAAACAGCTTGTGGCAGAACAGGTGATGTATCAGAGGAACCGCTATGGGGCCCAGCAGGATACTATTGAGATGCCAGAGAAAGACCTGGTGGATAAGGTATGGGATAAGTACTGTGCACTGCACTCTGCCTGGGGGGGACTGACTGTTCCTGTCCCTTCCCTCCCCACCCCCTGATCCGTGGTCTCCCCCTTAATCTTCAGTGCTAATGGTCCAGAGTTATCCTTGCTCTATGTAAAAGCAGATGCTTATGATATCAGGAAGGAGCAAGAAACCAGCTCCTCCAGTCTTTGCAGAACGTGATTTGGAATGTCTATTTTGAAGAGGCTTCTCTGCGGTCCTCTGTTACTGCTGTCATTCTGCCAGAGGGTCATAGCTGTCTTTAAAGGGGCTGGCAGACTAATGCTGTTATTTAAAACCTCCTTGCCTGAGTTGCTGTGCCAGGAGAACCTGGCATTAGACATAAACCACTTTAAATTAAGTCTAGCTTTCAGTCTGTCTCTTGCCTCTTTGCTTGGCTCCCATCTGGGCAAAGGAATAGAGTAGTGGCTTTCACTTATTCCTAATCAGTTTTGTTTTCTGGCTCCTCTGCACTAGTCTAGTGCTCCAGTGTTTGGACCGTAGAGCCCACGGACTGGCTGGTGCTTGCCCCAGGGAGTTTAGTCTGACTGGGCAATGAGCTGACAGGAGGATGGGAAAAGCAAGTAATTATACAAGCAGTGATCAGTCAAGATCATACCTACTTCTGTCCTCCCTCCCTTGCACCCCCATTTACTGACTGTTTGCAGCTTTCCTGTCTGCCCGTGAGTTGTTTTTTAACCCAACTGAACTCGTGGCCCTCTGGGGATGGGGGTCACTAATGCAGGGCATCAGTAGAGCATCAGGCTTCCTTCCTTCCCTTTCCTTCTTGGCCCCTGTCATGGCACGTGCCTAATAACTGTACCTGGTCCATTCAGCCCCTCTTATTAGAGAATGGTAAAGAACCTTCTGAACCAGATCTGAAATCGCGGTGTAACTCACTTCATGTGATGGGTCTCAGCTTTCTTTCGTTACGGTTGCATTTTAGATCCAACAGAAGTAAAGGACGGGCAGAAAGCAGACAGGTGCTGAGCTAGCATCCTCTATGCAGCTCATCTTAGTCTTGACCTGTAGCATCCCTTGTTGCTGCAAGCCCGGGCCTCTCCTGAGCAGAGATTACAGATCCGGATGAATGGTGTGAGGCCTGTGCTGTGCAAAGCCTTCTCTCCTGCAATGAGCATTAACGCCTCCCTCTGTTCTCTTCTCCCAGGCTCGCCAGATCAACATTCACAACCTCTCTGCCTTCTATGACAGCGAACTGTTCAGGATGAACAAGTTCAGCCGTGACACAAAACGGAAGGTTATTGTCCAGCAGTTTTGAGGGCAGTGGCAGAGCCTGCCTCATGTGCAAGAGAGAGGAGATGTCGGCATGTGTCCCACCCAAGAATGCAACAGGAAATAAGAGAACCCAAAGAACTCAGCTGTGCCGTTCCCTTCCTTGCTCTGTGCCTTATGGGTTAGGGGAGTGCCCTGCACGTGCTGAGCTGTGGAAGGACTTGTAAATAGAACAGAGTTAAGTAGTTAAAGGCCCAGCTAAGTCTGTCTGTTAGCAGCTTTGGTAACTATTTTGTCTCTTAGCTGAACTTGATAGGTGAGAGTGGGCTGGAGTTTTTCACCCTCCCCGCTTCCTCCATGCTGAAGCTCAGGCTTGAGGTTCTCCCTGAAGGCATGGCTGGAGCAGTCCCAACAGAAGGGCATTTCTTGGCTGGCAGACACTTCCCAGTCAGATCACCGTACCCTTCAGCCTCCTTTTGTTTCTGGTTACTGCCTAATGGGTAGCAATTGGGACTAGCTTCTGGAGAGCTGAAGCTGACTGACTCCCTTAGGAGATGGAGAGAAACTGGCCCCCAGGCTAAATCCCTTGGGTCTGACACTGTTTCCCTAGGCCCCTTCATGGGCCAACCTCATTCTTGGCTCAGCTGGAGGGGCATGAAAAGGCTTCACTGTAGCGCGTAGAACACGCACCTGTCGAATGTTCAAGCAGGTTAAGTGGTTATCCATAAAGGAGGGGCCAGTACTGCATCTGTCTTGCATCGGGTCACTGTCCAAAGGCCGTGGGGGGTTGTTAAGTGCCTTGGTGGGTGGCAAGTTGTGCCCTGGGTAGGGGTGAGAATGAGAACTGGAACAAGCAGTAAAACCTAAGCTGTATTGTGGGTTTAGGAATGAAACGTCGTCCCCTCTCGGTCCTAAAGCAGTTCAGCTTGTACAGAACGCTGGCTGGCTGGCCAACCAGTCATCACTGCAACGTGTTCCCAAAAGGTGAAGTCAGCTGAGACGCCCCTCAGATATATGAGCTTCAGCCAGTTAGAGAGCTGTGGTGGCAAGAAGCCAAGCAGGACGACATGCAGGAAGAAATCTGTTGCGGGATGGATTGTATGAACACATTCCTGTGTCATGCCTGCTTTTTGTATATTCGATGGCATCTCTTGCTCTTTTAATTTGTGTGTTTGAATACATGTGTTTTGAATATGCCTGTCTTTGTTCCTCTGGGAATTCCCTCCCTCCACAGCGGTAAGGAGGGATAAACACGACTGAGCAGCTTGCCTGCTCTCATCCTTTGTCTTGTTGTGTGTCTGCTCCATCCAAAATGGAGGTTCGGGGGGAAGGTGAGGAACCATTTTAATCTGGGGTTTGAGATCCTGGCGTTGCCTTTTCAGTTCGCTGGAACTGTCGCTCTGCGGGGGGAGTGGGAATGGACTGGGCATGCACTAGTTTTCTCTAGACTCTTCAGCATTTCCTCACCATGATGGGGCAATAGGAAACTGCTACACAGGGCAAGGGAAATGATTGACTACTATGCAGCCTCCATGTCAATCTGCCATCTTGGCTGAGTGGCTGACATGTTTCAGCATGGCACAGCCCTTGACGGTCTCTAAGAGCACTTCAGGTAGCTTGTTTTAAATGCAATTTGTGGGGCTGGTGACAAACAGGGCTCAAACCTTTGGTATAAGCTGCCCCCACTGGCTCCAGAATGTGACTGTAAAATGGCGAGACCTGCTGTGGGGTCCAAGCAAACTCTCCGGTGTTTAGGTGCTTTTCACAGAATTTGGCTCCAGTTCCTGGCATTAGTGACTTTCAAACCATAACTCTCGTCCCTGCACAGCCTGGCTAGAACTGTTAGCCACGGGTGTCTAACAGTGTTTCATTCCTGCCAGAGACCTAGGGTAGCACATGACTCCTGTCCCGTCGTTGGCTCAGCATGCTGCTTTTGTGCAGTGTAAACCAGACTTTTACCCCATGCTTGTATAACTGGCTTGGCTTTCCCCTGGCTCTCTGGGTCAAGGCTTCCTGTTGTGGCCCATGGGCATGTCTTCCTGCCATCCTCTCTCTTGCTGAGGGACTTATGCCCCCAGAATGCACTAATATATAAAGACGATTAGCTAGTGCGCTAGTTGTGGACATGCCCATGCGTTTGTCAGGGAAGAGCTGGTGGGCCGATACAGCCTATAACTTGTAACCAGTTGGGGTGAGCTGAGCTTAAAGCTGATTTCATAATCATGGTTAAAGGTGATAGCCCGGACAGAACCCCTTAGCAAGAACAGCGTCCCAGTAGCATCCAAAGCTTGTTTGATTTTTAGTGCACAGGGCTATTAATACCTCACCTGCTCCTGCCTGAGGTGGGGATAAGGCATAGTGAGGGACAAATGGCCTCAGAAAGCATCTGGGAATTGTGTGTCTGGCTCAGCCATGCATTGCAGGGCTGGTCTAGATAATATGTAACCCTCCCTTGAGTGCAGGGGACAGGACTAGAAGACCTCAAAGTCCCATCCAGTCCTATAATTCCTCTCTGTCAAGGGATAGAGATGCCTTCACTGTGAGATGCTGCTCACCCTGTCCCCAACACTACACACATCATGAGCTCTTAATTTAAAGGTACTTTCACTTCACTCCATCTCACCTTGTTCCAGTGCCCAGCATGCTAGGTGAACTCGGATTCTGCTTCACTCAGAAGCTGCCTTGCCAGGAAGCATCCATCAGCAGAATGCAGCAAGGATTGTCTTGCAGGGCCCTGGGGAGGAGCAGAGAGCTTCCCTCTGAGCTGCTGCCCTCCCTAATAGGCTTCCCTGAAAGTCCCTGGGGTTAGCCAAGTTGAGGCTTTCTGCTCCAAGCTGTAATGGTTAAAATGTTAAATGAGTGTTCCCCTTTGGAAAGCTGGGTGTGAAGAGAAGGCCTTGTGTGTAGCAATGGATGGGAGAGGCCCCTGCCATGCTTGGATTTGTACTTAACTCCACTGATAGCTGAGAAATGCCGACTTGGCTACTGCCCTCCAAGAAATAAAGAGGCTAGTTAAGGGGGGCTTTTGGCTGCTTGTGAACACCGAGTCAGGCTGGCTTTGGAAGGGCCTCCAGTGTGACTCTGAAACAGGAGGGGGAGGAGATTGCCCAGGCTCTTGCACACAGGGGTTAGTACAAGCTGGCCCCATTGTATGCAAGTTCAGTCTCCTGGGGAGAAGGGTTTGTCTGCATGCACTTTACAGAACAACTGTCTAACCACAGCCTAGCTGGGAGAGCTATGCACAACTATCCCACTGAAGGGAGGCCTTGATAAACTTGGCTCTAGGCACAGAGAATGCTTGCTTGGTCTGGGTGAGCAGAGGGCTGTAAGTAACCAGCTCGCTTCATACGTGAAGAATTGTTGTGGACAGCTCCGTAAAACTGATGGCACCCTCAGTCTCCTCTGGTCCTGGGAGCGCTTTACGAGAAGTGTTAGACCTGTTACGTACAGAAAAGTTAACAGTTGAGTGTTCGCATCTGCTTTCACCATGGACCCAAAGCACCCGCCCCTACCCCCAAACCTTTCTTGAGGCTAATAGCATGCTGGATAGTAGACATTTCTGAGCATGCTTGTCAAATGACAATGACAGTGAGCATTCACAACTGTAGATCTACTGCAAAGGCTTTCATAAAATAAGGGTGAGCTTCAAATGTCGTCTTGCTGTCCCAGAGGAAGCCAACCACCTGTGGCTCAAATACCTGAGCTGTGTGAGGTGCCTTCTATAAGGAGCTCAGACAAGCCAGGCTCTGGACAGATGGGGCAGAGCCAGTTCTAGCTTGAGGTATCCATGCCATTAAAGCAATATCAGCTGGCCATGCTGAGCAGGAGCATGTATGAAATAGTTACATGAGATAAACGTGCGTCTCAGTAGAGTGAGTGAGTGGCTGGGTGCAGCCCATGATACAGCGAGGGCTTGCTCTAAACTTCCTGCAGCACTGGACCTTGAATCAATTCTGCAGCGGTTAGAGCAATCATTCTAATATCTCCATTATATTGGAGCTCCGCATGATGGCTTTAGACTGAGCCTCCAGGGGGAGCATCTAAGGTACGCTGAGAAGTGCATCTCCAGTGCAAAGCTGCTTCCTGTTCATAGAGTACGCTGCGGCAGGGGTAACCTGCTCACCTCTCAAGGCCTCTCTCTGAATTCAAGGTTAGTGGGGAGTGAACACGGGCACCTGACACATTCTTTTAGAGCTTTCAGGTGCTCAAGGAAATCTCTGAATAACTTTCTAGTCTAAGTATTGCTTTAGAGCCCTAGTAACAAAGCACATAAACAGGTGTATAAGTACCTTCATGGGGAGAAAGTCTCAGGTACTAAAGGGATCTTTAATCTATCGGAGAAAACCATAAGAGCCAATGACTGGAAAGTAAAACCAGGCAAATACAAATTAAAAACGAGACAATTTTAATAGTAAAGACACTTAAAAGCCCTAGAACAAACTACCTAGGGAAGTGGTTGATTTTACAGTTCCTGGTTGTCTTCAAATCTACACTAGAAGTTTTTCAGGAAGAGATGCATGCTATTGGGCTCAATACAGGGGTAAAGGAGTGA
This sequence comes from Mesoclemmys tuberculata, assembly GCA_007922155.1. Classification (NCBI taxonomy): domain Eukaryota; kingdom Metazoa; phylum Chordata; order Testudines; family Chelidae; genus Mesoclemmys; species Mesoclemmys tuberculata. The sequence continues at coordinate 23,592,659 of ML677085.1, read as the reverse complement.
ACGTCTCTGGGCTGTGCTATACAGGGAGTCAGCCTAGATGACCTAATGGTTTTTTCTGGCCTTAATATCTTCAAGACCCCTTAACTTGAAGACTTTGTCTTATTACATGTCTCTTCCACACAAGCCCCAATAGCTGTTGCAGCTCCAGCTGTGTGGGAAGTAGATGCAAACCTCACTTCCACAGTGACTGAAGACTAGAACCAGTACCTGCCCCTGCTTAGTACAAGTCACTAAATGTTTCACAGCGTCGCAGTATTAAAAGGCTAAGTCAGCAAAATAAGCTTATATAAATCTCTTTGGAAAGAAACATGCTCAAGTAAACTTCTGCGTCTGCAACAGCAGAGAGATTAACTCTTTCCTTTAGAGAGGGGGTTAGGGCTGGGACAAAAGGGAAATCATCAACCCTCCCTATTATGAGAAAAGGGATGGGTTTTGTAGCTTAAAAAATAGATGGTGCTGCAGGACACTGGGTTCATTTCTCATGTGTGCCACAGCTTTCCTGTGTGACCTTGGCAAGGTCACTTAGTCTCTCTATCCCTTCATAGTCCAACCATACAAGGAATTTTCTTTCTCCCGCTCTCTGTTGAGCCTGCTTAGATTGTAAAATCTCTGGGGCAGAGACTATCTCTTACTGTTGTATGTACAGTGCCTAGCATGAGGCCCACTGGTGCTTCTAGGTGCTACTGAAATACAAACAATAAGTTGTTTTACTAAAATCCTTTGTTCTGTTACTAGTAAACACCTTAAATAACTAACACTGCAATAATTTAATAACCTCTAACTGCTCTTCACTGTGTCAGTAGATTACTTTTTGCTCAGTTGAACAACAAGCACAGACTGGTTGGTTTATCTGGTTTCTGTCTGGTTTCACCAATGGTTAGATCAATGTTGTTGTGTTGGGCTCTAAACTCTCTTACCAGCATATTTGAAATTATTTTTTTAAATTGAATCTTTAAAACAAGAATGTGTGTTTAGTATATTTTATTTAATAGATCTAAATAATTAAATTCTTCCCTCAGCTATTCACCAGTTACATCTATCTACTTCAATGGAAGTTGTATGAAAGTATCTTGGGCCAAAACTTGATCCTAACTTTGAAACTGTAAAACTATGCACGTTCCTAAGGACAAGACTGTTTGCTTAACTTAAAGCATGCAACCTCCTCCTCACCCCCAGTGAAAAATCTTCAGTTTTCCCCAGCAGTGCTGTAAACCTTAACACAACTGTATTAGAGGGAACTTGAAAGTGGAAACAAAAGTGGAATTGATCAGACCAATTTTAGTGTTCCAACCTCTGTGAATGGCAGAAAGAAACAGGTACAGATGCTGATTTTAAAAAGTGAGGTGAAAGACATCTGGATGCTCCCATTAACAATTTTCATGACAATTTAGAAGTCAACTGTGCCATAAAACAAAGGATTAATAGTAGATCACAACACTAGTTGAATCACACAACTCCTTTCACTACTGCTAGCCATTAACGTAAGTTTGAAACATCAGCCACCTGGGAAACTGAAGATCAAATAAGAAATTACATAAACTATCACCTATAACATTGTCTAAATCTCCTTAGAGCAAAGTTCAGTTAACCACACTTGTCTAAGGCTGTGTGGATCAGAAGGCTCATGTGCTGGATTTAGGCTACACGTGCTATCCTGGGACTTGGCATTTGCCCACTACTGACAGCTATTTTTCCCCAGATTGACACGGCTAGCCTGGCTGACTGAAGCTAGTGATGAATGATGACATAGTTATTTCATTCTTCTATTTTAAAGAGTGTTTTTTCCATGTATGCTGCATTTACACAGCCCAGTCCTAGACCTACACATGAGTGCCAAAGTAAGGAGCTATTTTCAGCTCATCCAGAGGCAGGAGTATTATGTCACTAGAAATTTTAAATAGGCACGTGTTGCTCAGTTGGTTTCCTCTGCTCATGCTATTCCTATAGCCTTAGTGCAGATAGCACAGAACATAAAAGGATGCAGATGATTATTTAGATCTGAATTTATGGACTTTCCTCTATCACTGTCCGTGGAATTAATTAAAATCTGGACCCAACATATCTCTAAAGTTTGGGGCTCTTAGAGAGAGGGGAAGCAGATGGAGTTTGAAGGACTTAGTTAACTTTTCTCTTCCAAGTATTCACTCCACATTCTGTAACTCTCCCATTTAAGAGGGGAACTGAATTACCAACAGTGTCACCTCCACCCTAAAGAGTATTTATGATAAAGGAATTGGTATCTGAGACTTGACACTTACAGCCATAGAGCTCAAAGGAGGGTCAGTGACGTTATTACCACTCGTAGGGAATCAGGCACACAGGGGCAATAAATTGCCCAAGGTCACACACTGAGAAAGTGGCAGAGCTGGTGAGAATAGAATCTACATCTTCTGATATCTAGCTGAATTTCCTATCCATGGTGTGTGAGGCTGTATCAATGACTACATTTTGTATTTCACCCATTTGAACATTTTTTAGGTGAAAACTGACAGAGCACTTTAGCTAAAGCTCATAACAGTTGCTTTACCATATCAGATCACTTGTTCATCTAGGCTGGTACCTGTCCCTATCAGATGTAGGATATCTGGTGTGTTGGATAATGGAAGAAGAGCCCTGTAATGCACCCAGGCAGCAATGTAGTGCTGTCATTGGTGGGGGAGTGGATTCCTTCCTGACCATGCTGTGATCAGCTGCCTTTCTGAAGGGTGATCAATGCTCATGCTTGTCTAGTAATGACTACGAATGTCAGGGCTAGTAATAAGGCTATCTGGTTTTGTCTGGTTTTGGTTTTGTTTGGTTTTTTTTAAATGCCTTGGTCTACTTGACCATTGACTATTTTACCCTGACCAGCAGAAAGTTCTGTGGGTTTTACTACATGAAGCCAGATTGCCTCACTTGGTTGTTCTGAATAGAGCATGTGAGAAACTGGTAAGTATGTTCTGTGGGGAAAAAAATTCCAAACTTTTTCATTAAAAAAAAAGTTTGTGATATTTTGGATGTTTTTCTGAATTTTTTCCTAGTGAAAAACAGAGAACCAACATTTATTTGTTTGGTCAGTTTTAACCGTTTGTTGCAAAATCACAGAATTGAATGGAAAACATTGAACAGTTGTAAATGTCTGTGCTGTGCTCTTAATTGGTTGGCTTCATTCTCAAAATTATGGGATAAGGAACAAGGAATTAGGCCTTCTGTGTACCATTCCCAGATCTACAACTGTTTCCTTGTTTTTGTGCTAGTTTTTCTTATCAATAAAGTAGGTAATTAAAAGCCTCAGCAGCCTTTGGCATAATCTTCAAAGTGCATTTCACTAATTATGGAGAATAGACAGTGATTTACAAATGGTCTGATGCCATTTGTAAGTGGTCTTGAGGGGCTTCCACTTGAAATCAGAGACAAATATCTCATGGCAAAGGGAATGCAGGTATGCCAACTCTTGTGATTTTATTGTTAGTCATCTCATTATATTGATGGTTTATTTCCTTCAAGTTTTGGCTTCTGAAGTTGTGTGATTATAAGAACCTCAGCTTTCTTTTTTTCTTTTTAAGTAAGTTTCTAGCCCTCCTGGTGTGGAGAAAATCTTAAAACCATGAGTTGAGTGCCCACTAAAGGCTCAAAACAGAAGGCAAAAAATCTGACTTCTCATGATATTTGGTGGCCAGGCTCATCATTTTTGAATGTTTGGGGTTAGCAGTACTGGAACCATGTCAGTAAGAAAGCACAGGTGTAGGCTTTGGAAAATTGCTAGTTGGGGTAGTGAATACTAAGAAGAGATTTCAAGGGGGTAGAGAGAGGAGGGGGTGGAGGGGAAAAGTGTGAGAAGGCATCTCCCCTTACTCTTGGCAAAAGGTGCACTAAAAGTGAGAGAAGACAGCAGAGCGGAGGGAGTGAGGGGAGAGCAGCAGGAAGTGAGAGCAGAGACAGGTCAGGAGGAAAGTGGTTACTCTCAGAGTGAGGATGAGGGGCTGAAGGCACCATGCTGGAAGACAGGCCGGATGTGCAGGGATGAGGGTAAAATGAGGAAGGCATCCAATGATGGGAGAGAGTAACTGGAGTGGCTGGCTGTGTCTTGGGACACAAGACTAGGCCCCTGACTAGTGCAAAGGCTCATTATGAAGCAGAGCTGGCTGGAAAACTAAGAGGAAAAAGGTGGAAATTGTTTTCAGTTTGCAGGGTGCCTAATGGGGCCTGCCCTTGGTGCCACTTTACTATGTCTCCTCCTGACGTATTTATCTAAACAGTGGCTGGCCCTTATTATTCCCTGAATTTTAGGTAAACAAAAAACGTGTAAGCGTTTCCGTGGTGAAAAATGAAAAATGCTGGGTTGATATAATCTACAGCCGCTTCTTCCTTGGGAGCGGGGAGGCAAAGATCAGCTTTGAGGACAGGCCATTGTTTCAGCGGGGAAAACTCCTTGGAAAATTTCTGCCATCTCTGCTACTTAAGCAGAACTGGCCCCAGATCGGATGGTTTTACTGGGAGGGGGGATCTGAACTCGGCAGCTAGGGCCCTCTCTCTATACTGGGTGGCTCAAACCCCCCCAGCTCTGAAGAGGGCCAGCTCTGGTCCCTGCTGGTGAAAAGCGCTCTTTTAGCGCCAGGGAGCGATTAGATTATTTCTAGTTCTGCCGGACGCTGTGCCTAGCACCTCCCTGCTCCCAGAACCAGAGCCTTTTGTCTGCGCCAGGGGCTAGATGCTGTCCCCGGATGCTTTCGCCTCTTCGCGGTGGGCTGGGGGCGCGTCTGCCGGGAGAGCTGCTCCTTGTAGCACGCACAGCGGGCAGGGAACCGCCAGAGCTCCGTCGTAGCCAGCCCCCTCCGCCGGGCAGGGGCTGGGACCCTCTCTAGGACCCGGGGCAGTGGGCGGAATGTGCCCATTACAATTCAGCACCTGGGGAACCTGGGGGGGTCCGCAGCAGCTGCAGCCATAGCCGGGGGGGCTTTGCCCGTGGAGGCGGCTGCAGACAGAGCAGAGCCGCCGCGGCCGGCAATTAAGAGCGCGCCCGTGTCTCCCCGCACGGCCCCCGCGCGGCGCCCCTCGCCCGGGGGAGGGAAGGAGGATGCACGCCGCGGCTGGCAGGGGCTGGGCTCTTTCGGTGCCAGCATCGCGCCCGGGCTGCGGCTGGCGGGGCGGATGCGGGGGCCGCGCCTGGCCCGCGCTGGGCTAGCTCCCGGGGTGCATCGAGCGAGCATTTAGAAAGCGCCCCCCCCCCGCCCCGCAGAGCCTGGCAGCAGCTAGGGGGGAAGTCGCCGCTCCGCCGCCGGGGCTGGGCGATGCACGCTGGGGCTGCCCGGCGGGGGAGAGCGGAGCTTGCTGGGTCCTGGAGGGGCAGAGCCCCGGGGGCCTCTGCGGAATCCGGGCGCAAGTGAGAGCGGTGCGACGGCCCGCACCATGGAGCTGCGGCTGCAGCGGGGCCTGGCGGGGCTGCTGGCCTGGGGTGAGTGCCTTTGGGGGCGGATGTGCGAGGGGTCGGGGTGCGGGAGCGCCCGTGGCCTTGGGGGAAGCGGGCCCAAGCCCAGGGGAGTCGCTAAAGGAAAGCGGCTTGCACAGAGCCCTTGGGAACAGCTTAGAGGGGTCGATGCTGTCTGGGGACCAGTGGCGAGGACTCGCTGGGAATTCTCCATCACCAGAGAGCTAACCCCCCCCGGGGAAGAGACTTGAAGTAGCTAACTGGCTCTGGTCCCCAGCACCTGGCGAGCTAAAAAGGGCCTTGTCCCTCCTGTTATGAGACAGAACACTAACTGGCTGGCTGTGAATGTGAGCAAGGATTTATTCAGGTGGGGAGAAAGGAAATCGAAATCACTCTGATCTGCCTGTCCTTCACTTTTAACAGCCTAGGTAGCTCCCAAAAGGGGGGCATGACTTGTTATTAGTGAGTAACCCTCCCTCTTCTGAATCTTTCCCTACAGTTTGTGTTCTCATGTGCTAAATCTTCGCTGTGCAGCTTTGAGATCTTTGTTGGGCAGTTTCTCCCCTCCCTAAACCATTCAGGAATTTTATTTTTAGGGATGTAAGATTAGACTCCCTCTTTCAAGTCTACCTTTTGCGACCCAAGGCTCACTTCTGTACTTTCCCCTTCATTTGATTTTATTAAGGGAGCATGTCCCCTCCATGATACTTCGCTGAAAGAGTCTGAACCCATTTTATGATTATTATGCAGTGTTGGGGATTTTTTGAGGGGGAGGGGCGGGAGAGGGAAACTTTTCTGTTCTGAAAGTTCATTTCTTATGAAGAAGAAGATGTGAAAAGTCTGCTAAAAATCTCTTAGGGCAGGAAAGGTGTATGCTACAATAAGCACTTGTTCAATTGAAGTAAACAAGGCTGTGTTATTATGGAAAGGATGGAAATAGCTCTGAATGTAGCATGCTTTCTGCATGCCATCCTTGTGTTGGGATTCTTACATGCTGGTGTTTTCCCCAAGGGGACTGCAGAGATGCTGCTATTATGTGCTGCACAAAAACCATCTTTTATTTATGGTCTTTTTAAGTTAACCAACCACTCTGAAGTCCCTCTCTCCCCCCCAAAAAAATAAAAATAAAAAGGAGACTTAATACAAACTAGTCCACAGGCCCCAGAGATCCTAATCTTGAAATTTGGAGAAGGGGTGAGGCTTTAATTAAAGCTGATTAAGCACAGAAGTAATTATACTTAGACTAGTTATGAGATCCCTGCTGCTATTTTTATATAATCTGCTTGGAGATGTTTTCAGACAAGGGGCCCCACTCAAAGAACTCCAGGAAAGAGAGATTTGCCTTTTAAAAGAAAACGAGTTTGAATGTTGGGGTAGGGATGTGAAAATAGAACTCTGAAATGGAGCTTGAGAAATGTGAGGGTTCTTTGTCAGCAGTCATTTGGTACTAGCCAGGTTTGAAGGTATCTTATGATGGATCTGGGAGCAAAGAAGCTACTCGTTTTCTCTCCTTGATTGTATTGAAGGGCCAGTTTCATAAAGAGGTAGCTCATTTGTGCTGGAGGATGCACTGTGGGATCGGTATTATCCCATTTCCTGATGTCAGTCAAGGGCACACCCCTAAAACAGCATAAGGGGAGGTATCAATTAAGTGCTATGAGACAGGGACCTTCTTTTAATTCTTTGTTTTCAGCGCCTAGCACAATGAGTCCTGGACCCTTGTCTCTTGGCACTACCATAACAGAAATAATACATTAAAAAAAATATTAAGGAGGTGAGACGCTATAGGGCAGGAAGGATCAGAGAGCCTATTTAGGGGTGTAGTACCAACTCACACCATTGTGCTGAATCATTAGTTGTGTCCCAAATGCAAATACGTGTAGTCTCTTCCCACACCCATGCTGGGTTGACGTCCCCTCACGTAATACATTTCAAACCAAGCTGCACCAGTCATATGCGAAGGTGCTGTAGGGAACCTTCCTGTGCTGTGTGAAGGGAGACAGGCAAGCTGCAGCCTAAGGGCATCTCTAGTTTCTGATTCAGCTGTTTGTGTCTGCTGGCACTCTGATTTGCAAATACAGCTCTGTGTGCATCACTGGCATCGCAGAGTGAGTGTGGGGTCTTGCACCCCAGAGATTCAGGAGCATCCCTACGGTTCCTGGCACCTTAAATCAGCAGAGCTCTAATGTGGGGCTAGGGCTAAAAGGGCCAGTCTTCGCTGGCTGGCTGACTATACAGCCCACCCCAGTTTATGGAGCACTACTCTTGATGGTGCAGAAGATCTTATGTACCCTTGTGCCCCCATCCCAAATTGGTGATCTGATAGTGGGGGCAAGAGGGGGGGCACCAATGAGGTTATACAGTAGGGTGGAGAACTCAAAAACCAAATGAGGTGTAAAATATGCCACCAGAGAGTTTCTTTGCTAGGAGGATGGGGAGGAAGAGGGATCCAGTGCCTACCTCTCTTCCCACTGAGGTAATCCAACAGTTACAGGATCAGGTCTCAGCCCATCTTCTAGTAAGAAGTTTTCTACAGCACACAAAGCCACCACAGCTGGGGCCTCCTTGTCATGCACATCCGCAGGGAACCCCAGCAGTGAATGAGGATGGAGACAATGCCCCCGTCATCCTTGGAGGGCAAGGTGGGGAGGCACAAGGGGGGCAGTAAGTATGTGGGAACGTTGCCTGCTGCAGCTTAGGCTGGTCTATGGATAGAAGCTGTGTCTTGGACTGTAAAGCCAGAAACTTTCACCAACATTAACGTCACAACTATTATTATTTATTCTTATTTTAAAGCTATGCTATAAAGCTATTTTCCTATCTCAGAGGAAAGAGATGAGAGGCACTTGGGGGGTGGCATTAAACCAAGTCTGGGAGCTACAGGAGTTGGGCTCCATCATACCAGTGCCAAGTGGAGACACAAATGGGTAAAACCTTCCAAATTTCATTCCAACTTCTGGAAGGGCTTCTCTCTCTGCTGATGAGTTCCAGTAGGGTAGCCATTTAGTCTGTTTTTAGCAAAACAGCAAGAGTCCTGTGGCACCTTAAAGACTAATACATTTATTTGGGCATAAGCTTTCGTGGGCAGAAACCCACTTGGTCAGATGCAGCTCTGCTGAAATGCAGCTTTGTATCTTTACAGTTATCCTCCAGCTGACAGTGACAAAAGATTTTGGTCCTTAGAACGCCCCTTGATTGTTTCCCTCTAACAGCACCTAGGTAGTACGGGGATGAGAGGAGACAGGTACAACTTAGTACCAGCTGAAACCTTAGGCTAGTTAAATTGGTGTTGGGGGGGCTCAGTGGGTGAACTTGTTAGCCAGCTGCCTCTGAAGACGTGCATTCTCACTTAGTAGAGAGGTCACAAGTGAAGATGAAGACTCTGCAGTGAGGCAAGGTTCAAATCCGGAATAACAGAGGGGCTGGGGGTGCTGATGTACAGGAATGAGGTGCAGCAGGGGAGTCCAAGGACTGAAATAGAATGGGAGGCTGCAGATCAGGAAGGAGATGCATGGGCAGAGCTGCAGCTTGAGGCCCCAGGACTGAAACAGTAGTTACTGCAGATTTTGTGTAAGGTACGTGGCAGAGCTCTGGGAGTGGTGGCAAGTCAGGGGTCAGATCCATTGGCATGCTGACTATTGGCCAGATCTGACATTTGCCTGAGCATTGCCTGGCTCTAGCCAATTGTCTAAGCCCTTTGCTTTCATGAATAGTACATTTATGAGGCTAAGAGAAAAACATCTCTCTTCTCTTCCCCATATCATCCCAGGTGACTGACTGCATGCAGCCGTGTGAGTGCCAGGCTCTATTAGATAATTTTTTCCCCTCTGTCAGTCCACTTAGACAGTTTCTTATTAGTACTGTATAAATGAACCCATGCCTAGGGAGCATAAATCAGAATGGATGAAAATTCCTTGCAGTCAATTTTTCCTTTGCCTCTCTCGTAACATAAGGAAATGTTCACTTAATTATAGGCATCAGGGGTTGAAATAACGACGTGAAGACCTTGAAGGGAAGCGCCAAGTGACAGGCTGCGGATCAGAGCACATAAAACTTTTCCCTCTGCTCAGAGTGGGAAGCAGCTCTACTGTAGTGTGGGTAAATAAGCAAAGGGTAGCGACAAAGCAGGCGGGAAGGCAGAGTGCAGTGTAAGGGGGTGAAGGGCGAAGGTGCACTGAGTCCTGCTGCTGGCAACTGTGTGAATTTGCTTCCAGTTCTCATTGGTTATTTAGACACGTAATGCCAAAAGAATGGAGACAGGCTATTTGTCACCCACATGAGTGCAGCCTGGGCAGAATCACAACGGCGGCAAAGCAAACACATGCAGTGGTTTGTTTATAGGGGCAGGGATGCTGGCAAGGCAGTTGTGCCCTGCTTAACTAGGATCAAACCCGCATTGTTCACGCCTCTGGTTAAACCCATTTGTTGGCAGGATTCGGGCCTGGATTCCTTGTCTGGTGAGGAGTGATTTTTTTTTTCTGCGTGTGTGTCTGAGAGCCATGTTAGAGCCTCCCTCGACATGACAATTACAGCCAAGTCTGCTTACTGGGTTACAGTGCTGTCTGTCTTTGCTCATGTCGTTTTTTAGTTTAGGCTGGGCCGAACAGGGTATTAAATGGTGTCTCCAAACTATGCTGAACCCTTGACCATGTCCAGAGTTTTAGCCCAGTTAAGGAATATGGATGAGGTCCTGATTCAACTAAGCATGAAACTGTTGAAATTGGGTCCTGTGGCTTGGATATTAATCTAGAAGAGGAGGCAAAAACAGTGCAGCATATAAGGGAAGGAAGTCATGGAAGGCCCTTCATACAAATGGGTTGGAACTGAATTTAACTGCTGTGTTCAAGCTTAGTTGTGGCAAAATCAGTTTAAATAACATTTGGCTGACCTGTGCTGGTGGAGCTTCTAGCATAGTTTGACTAGCGTGTTTCTTAGAAACCTGTTCCTCTGTGCTCTGGTCAGGGAGTCCTGGCTCTGCAGCAGCTGGGTCATTGGAGCCAATAATGCAACTTTAGTTGGTACACTGAGATCCTATAACGCTTTGAAGGGTTATGCAGTAAACAGGGATAAAAATAAGAGGCCAGGGCAAAGAGATTTTTCAGTTGATAGTTGAAACACCCTGGAATGGTGATGGAACAGAAGGCTCTATAGGGCTTTCCCAGACAGCGGGAGATACAGGGGTGGAAAGGCTGCTTGCTACTAGAGGAGTGGAAGGAGTAGAGAGAAACCAAGTCTGTGCGAATTTGAAAACAAAGAGAATAATCCTGATCTGGATCCTGGAATGAATGGGATGGGAGAAGGGGGCGAGGTGGGTTTGTTTGAGGCTGGTGGATGGGGTCAGTTTTCACTGTATCTGTGAGTAGGCCTTGGGCAATGGTCTCCTCAGCATCAGGACCCTCCTGCCATGACATGTATTAATGATGGGAGTGTCCCAAACTTTCATAGTTGCTCAATGTTAAGGCCCTGGTTTTTCAGAAGTGCTGTACAGCTGTGTTGCCAATCGAGAGTTGCAATCAATTGAGATCAGCGGGGAGCTGCGAGGTGCTTAGCAGCTCCGAAAATCCAACTCCAAGATTGGGGCTCACGTGGTTCTGAAGCCAGGTAGCCTCTGTCCCAAACTGCTCAAGGGGAGGTGATTTCCAGCAGTGCCTGAGCAGAACCAGTTACCACGTGTGGGCCTAGATTTTCTCCTGCACCCCCCCGAAACAGCAGTGGAGCAACCCCCTGGTGTGCACTTCTTTGCTAATCACGGTGCTCCCACAATGCCATCCTTCCCAGCATTCCAAGGCTGTCTTAATGCAAGAGCCCCACCTTGCTTGGTTTGGTGCCTCTGCGGTGAGGAAGAGCATGGGGGTACAGATTTACCCCTTCACCAGAGCTCCCGCATCCTACATAACCTCCCTGCAAAGAACTCTTCAGTCCCAAAGGCCACAAAGATGGACACATCTTGTCCATCCTTCTCCAGTCAATGTGATTTGTTCCCATCATGGGTTATTAAGTGGAGACCACCACCCTGGCCTTCCCACACACCTACATAAATCCCACTAGCCCACAAAACATGCTGGGTCCCAGGGAAGAGAGCTGTATTAGACAAAACCCTCAGTAAGGCACCTGTTTGACTCACCCCAGGGACTGTGCCAGAGGAATGCTGGCCTCTAAGCTGTGTTTTCAGAAATCCTAATTAGAAGTGATGGCTCCCCTAGGCTTCCTAATCCAGCATTCAATTTAAAATGTTCCACTAGTAAATGAGAGAGACATGGCAAGGGGGGCATGCAGTGGGGGAGACAGGGAATCTCCTAGGGGGATGGAATAGGCTCAGATCATATGTAACAATGAGCATGCATCAGACTGAGTAACTCTGGTTGGGGTCTGAGCCTTTGTATGTTCGTGCAAGTCATTGAATTTCCATGGGGCTGCTGGTGCAGAGGATAGACGGGCGCATGTAAGAGCCAGGAACGTCACAGTTTCCTTCTCCTCTTCTTCCTCCATCATCTGTTCCTGGGATCAGAATGATCCGTTTGATGTAGTTACTCAGTTAGTTTTCATTCTGTGTTTCACAGTGCTTTAAGGAACATAGATAATAGTGGGGCAGAGACCATCGCTGGTTGTCATTGTACCTTTTAGCTTTAATTCTGGATCCATTTCCCTCCTCAGCTCCCTGTGCCCAGGCCTTCTTCCTCTTTTAATGCCCTTGGGCCTCACTCCCTCAGCCATTCCAGGCTTCACAGTGTCTTTGGATTTGAGGGGAGTGGAGGAGAAGGGACATCGCTGGCAGATGCTTCTCTCCGCCAGTCATTGTGTTCCTGTCCTAACTGATTATCAATAAGTGACCCTTTCCTGACCCTGCTGCTGTGATAAATACCCTTCGCTGGGCAAGCCCATGGACCTGTTTGGGGTAGAGCTTGAAACGTTTGGGGTAAAGCTGGACAGCAGCAGGACCAAACTGACATGGAGTGTTCTGACTGCGGGAGCCCCGAATATTCCATTTTTCTTCACTGTGTCCTGGCTGCCATCTTTCTGAGACCCTCCTGGCTCCCTGTGGTGCCTGCCACACACCCAGTTGGGAGGCTGTTGTACAGGATCTGCCAGTTAGAGAGATGCCCCGTTTGAAGGTACCAGTGCGTCCTGGCTGACATGCCCCACTTGATCTTTTCTGCAGTCATGGGATTTTGTTTGCTTGTGTGTTTTGTTCTTCTATCAGTGGATCCGTATTTAAAGTACTGTATCAGAAAACGGACATCAAATGGAAGTCATTTGCTCCCCCTTTGCTCTCCAGAGGAGTCTGCTTTAGGAACATCCTTGTTGCGTGTTGGGTCTCCGCTCCAGCCACTGGTCCATTTCCTTACAAGTATGCTCTTGCCTCTGCTTGATTCATCCATTGCCTCTCTCGACAGCTGCCATGGGCCTCCTTATGAGGCACGTGGGAGAATGTGAGGGGTGTGTCAATAAAGATTCCAAAGAAACATCCTGGGCCTGATTCTCCAGGCCTCTGCCCCTTGTATTGCCCCTTTCAACTGTGCAAAGTGGATGTAAAACACTCCCATGGGTGTGAGTGGAGTGGTTGCATTTTATACTCACTGTGCGCAGGGGTAAATGAATGCCTGAGATGCAGGGCAGCAGAGAACTAGGCTGCAAGTGTGTGCCACAGCTGGGCGGTGCCCTGAATCCAATTGCTCCAGTCTGACCGCTCTGTGGCACCATTACAAAAGTGAATGCCCTGCAACAGACACGGGGCTTTCCCCGTTTCACCTTTCCCAGCGACTAAAGCAGCTATTTGGTCTTTTACCGGATATCAGATGAAAGCACTTCCCTTCCTCCCATGCTCTCTGGCGGACTGAGAGGCGTATTCGCATTTGGGAGATGTCCCTAGAGAGAGCTGGTGGTGCCCACGTGAACCATCTCCACTGACAACTCACCTCAGAGTTCGAGGCAGCGTAATTTCATCTTGCGCTGAGGATAGTGGAACTTCCCAGGAAATAAGATAATGTTGCTTAGGGGGTTTAAACCGGGTGCGCAGTTCAGTGTTAAAGGAAAGTAAACTGCTGGGAATTGAGTCTTCTGCAGACAGGATTAGTTCTCCTAATGTGGGTGTCCAGTTCTGTTTTACAAGGATGGGATGTTACAGCTGAAGACTGCCGGGGCGGGGGGGAGAGGGGGACCTCGCCCAGTGGCATAGATGTACTTACAGTGGAAGACGTTGGAATAAAGAGGTTTTATGCGTGTTTTGATCATCCGTGCCACTTGACTGCTGCCAACCATCCAAGACCTGTGCCAGGGGGGATGTGCCTGCAGTGAAACCAAATCTGCCAGGCATGTCCCAACTGGAGCTCCTTGGCCATGCTGTCAAACACCAGGCAGAGGGTATAAAAATGCATAAGAGTTGGGTTGGCGAACCATTGGGGAAGGGCTCAAATCGGGGTGCTCCACTTGGTCCCAGGGGACATGACCACCCTCTCTTTCTTTATGGCTAGATGAGAGATGGCCCCGAAACTTTGTGTTGTAATGTGGGGCGGGGGGCGGGAGGGGGGTCACGTTATTGGAAAGGCTGAAAAATCCCGCCTTTAAATGGTTATAACTGGTCTGGGCAGAATTGAATGTTTAGTATTTTGCGAATTCGATGGTTAATATCAATGATAACAGCTGGAAGAAAAAGTTAAAAATAAATAAAGTTAATACATTTTCACAGTTTCACAGCTGGGCTCCAAGTAGTTTCTTGCATGGCTGCGGAACCGCGACAGGCTCCTTGCGTGGCTGTGGGGCTGGTGACACCAGATCCCCGTAGGTGCGGGGGGGACAACGGAGCAGAAACCCCTGCCTAGGACTGTGCGGAGGAGGAGGAGGACAAGCCCCCAGCCGCAGGAGACACTGCCCCGTTGCTGAACGGCTCTTGCCCAGGGACAGCCCCTGCACTCCTGGCTGGTGAATGGGACTGTGACAGTGTGGCTGCAGAGGACCCCCTCTGTGGCCGTGGAGCCTGGATCCCAGATCCCTGAGGGCACCGGGTGCAGGGGAGGCTGCACTTGCTCGCTGCTGTCCATGTATATTTTGTTCATGGATTTGTATGTGTCAGGTGAAATCAATGTTTACCAGCCACCGATGATTTAAATCCAGTCCTGCCCAGCCTAGCTACAACCATCTGGTGGGGAAGGTCCAAGAAAGTCGATCTGTTTTTCAGTTCAGTTCACCCCCATTCTGCTGTGGCAAAAGTAACAGGAGATGGGTGGAAATGCCCTAAGCCAAATAAATAGCAGCCTTTTTTGTGGGCCCTACAGAAAACAGGAGCTGTGCTTTCCTCTTATTGGTACTGCACGAGGAGCTCATGAACAAACCATGTGTATAGCAGCATTGGCCTTCCTGGGCGTTAGAGAGAGGAAGGGTGGCCTTGTGGTTAAGATACTACACGAGGGGTTCAGGAGATCAGGGTACAGTTCTCAGCTCTCCCACAGACTCGCTGCATTACCATGGGCGTGTTGCTGCACCTCTGCTCCCTCACCTCTATAACTGGGACAATAATCGTCCCTTTTTCCCACCCTGGGACTGTCTCATCTAGTTAGACGGTTAGCTCTTTGGGGCAGGGACTTGTCTCTTGCTCTGTGCGCGTACAGCTCCTAGCACAGTGGGGTGCTGCTCTCATTTGGGGCCTGAAGGTGCAACTGAAATACAAATAATACATTATCAGCAGTTTTTGCAGGAGAACAAGAAAACCCTGAACAAAATTCTGTCCGTTTAGATGCGGTAGAACTGAACCTGCGACCTGATGTCATTGCCTGTCAGGAACTAGCCCATGCCTGGGCTTCTACTGCAAAGTTCAGGATGTCTTTCCCCCCGTGAATGACTCAGCCATGTGAGGATGAGTTTGCGTATCCCTTGGGCTGCCTGAAGAAGTGTCTCCAATGACTGCATTATGCTGCAGTAGCTTTCCTTTCATTAATGCGTCTGCTTCTATCATAGTTTCCTTCCATGTATCTGTGCTGGGCTGATCTTCTCTTAGATCAATAAAAGAAAATTAGTAAAACCAAGCAGCGCTTGGAACAGGTGGGGGGGGAGAAAATAAATATTTCTTAAAATGGGCATAAATCAATAATGAAAAGACACTTGGGGCCAGTCACAGGCATCATGCTCGAGAAGTGCAGCCCTTTATTTCCAAGTTTTCCAGAATATATTTAGCAACGGTGGTGAGAGATTTCTCTCTAGAGCTCTGTATGGGAGTGGAAGGGGTGATCTGAGCGCTGAACTGGCTTCTGCAGCTGATTCTTTCTGTGACTAGGGACAAGTCTGTCACCTGTGTTTCTAGGAGCTCCTTAAATCAAAGTACAGGAGCCATGAGTTAGTATGTGACTATGGGTTTCATTGATGACATCTGTGCTATATGGCTTTTCATACAGCACTGGCTAAAGGCCAAGAGTCCTGTCCCAGAAATGCTCTGGACTCAGTGGATGGATTTTTGGGGAGGGACTGGCCTTGTCTTTGGTTATTCCACAGATCTGATCGGGAATCTAGAGGGAATATCCTCAGGTGTTACATCCTCTCTGCCTCAGATTCCCTGTAAGTAAATGGGGATAATATGGAACCACTTCCCAGAGCTCTAGTGAGGATTAATTAACTAGATCAGAGGTTCTTAAACTGGGAGGTGGGCCCCGCGCGGGGAGCATGAAATATATTTGAGGAGGATGGGTGGGATGAGACGTTTTAGGGGAAAAAACCTTACTGTACACATTTTGTCCACAGCATAACTAGCAACGCTGATTCCTCCCGACATATCAGATCCTCAGATGATGCTGCGTATTTGATTCTAGATGGTGCTGTGCATTTTGACGGATTTCTTTTAAGCTTATACCAAGCCATTGCCTTCTGTAGGTTAATCCATTTGCTACGACATGTTGTGCACCTTTAATTTTAGGTATCAACCACAATCACGGTTTTGCTTTTGCTCTTATTACAATGGATTGATGGCTCAGTTTGAATCAATGCCTTACTGTTTTTAACATTTAGTGAGAGTTGATCTTTTTTTGTTAGCTGGTATATGTACTTGTGGGCGGGGGGGGAGGACAGAAACTACTACAGACACATAGAAGGGGGTGCAATCAAATAAGTTTGAGAACCACTGAACTAGATGGTTGTGAAGTGCCTGGAATATGATCATCGCTATAGATGGGCTGAGTCTTGTATTTAAAAGTATAAAAGAGAAACTGACGAGGTCCCATGGTGGGTATGTTCTTCTACCCGAAATCTAAGAGCGTCTCGGTCCCTGTGTACAGTGCCCCCATGAAGGTTTTGTTCCATGTAGTTACAGCAAAAGGCAGTTAGTGCTCCACTTTCCAGGTGTTTTAAAATGGAAGGGTTGCTTGCTCACTTATGGGGAAGAGTCCCTTGCTTCTGTCCCTATAGGGAAGAGCAGAGCCTCTGTAGAGGGATGTAGCAGGGAGAGGGAGCTGTACAAGGCACATGTGAGTGTGTGGAATTACACGTGTATCTTGCGCCTCTACAACATAGTGTGCTCTTAGGAGAGAGAGAATATAAATTGTAGACATAGAGTTCTGGGGTGAAATCCTGGCCCCTCTGAAATCAATGGAAAAACTCCCATAGACTTCGGTGGAGCCAAGATTTCATCCTGAGTGTTAAAATTCTGCCTCCTTTCCAGGAAGGGTGTTTTAACGAGAACTCAGTGTTTGTCAATTGATTTCAGCCTGCAAGACAGGACATCCCATTATTTATTTATTTAGTCATTGACCACAGTGTGCTCCAGGCCCTGCAGACAAATGAAGCAGCCATGTTCCCTTAACTTAATGCCTCCCAGTCTAATGGTAGTTATAGCACAGCGGATGATACAAACAAGTGGGGGGAGAAAAGGAGAGCGAGGGTTCCAATAATAAGGACATGCTGTTACTTTGGTTTGCTGTCTACATCTCTTGGGGGATCCACAAATATAGGTATACACACACGGAGAGAATGAGTCTGTCTTTTGCCCACACCCACAGAGTAAATAGTTACTGGTAGCTTTTCTAATCTGTTGTTATGAAGATAGTTATCTTATATTCAGAGCACTGGACACTTCATAGCCTGGTTAGGAGATTCCACCGAGCCCCTTTAGGACAGATGGAATAGTTAAGGTTCCAGGACTACAGATTTATATGTGGACGGAGATGCTTCTATGCTTAATACAGAGCAGGCAGGAGGCTACATTTTGGTAAGACTGTGCAGTAAGTGAGCATGCATGAACATAACTGTTTCCTCAAGAAGATGGCTTAGCAATGTAAGCCCCAGGTTGGTAATGTCTGGAACCACAAGTTCGGCGCTGGCTGGGCCAGCTCAGCCCTTCATCCTTCTGATACATGAGCTGAGTTTTGTGCAGTTTGGGGAAGATCTTAAAACCAAGCAATCAATCTCTGTAACATGGACTAAAATGCCCTGTTCTTGGAGCCTATGGATAAAATGTCCCCTCCCTGTCCCTACCACTGTGCAAAGTGTTGTGGCAATCTACCCTAGAGGTGGTAAATGTCAGACATGCTGTCTGTGTGCAGTCTGTGAAGCCCTTTGAGATGGAGGGCCCCATCGGAATGTAACACATGGTATTATTTAGAAAACGGGTGGGACTGTGGAAGAAATCTAGCTAGTTATGTTTCCAATCCATCTAGGTTATGGGACAACCACCACATAAGGCTAAGAACTGGATGACTGGATCAGCCTCTGTTCAGATCCTCTGGCCCAAGGCAAACTGCATTGCATTTTTATCCCTCTCTCTCTCTCTCTCTGCTTATTTGTCATTTAGCATAAATCTGACATAAAACGACTATAGAAAAACCAAACACACAAGCTCCTAGAACAGAAGGCTCCTTATGGACTGAGAATTTTGAATGTCTCCACTGCAATCATGTGGTGGTGTTGCAGCCCTGTTGGCCCCAGGGTATTAGAAAGACAAGGTGTGTGAGGTAATGTCTTTCATTGGACCAACATCTGTTGGTGAGAGAGACCAGTTTTTGAACCAGGCAGAGCTCCACTTCAGGTCCACTGCAGTCAGGCTGCTTTGGCCCCAGCCACGTTGTGTCTGATAAATTCAGTGGGGCCAGACCCTCGGCTGGGGGAGACCTGTGTCCCTCCATTGAAGTCCACGGAGCTGTTCTGGGGTAAGTCCCTGTGGCACCACTGACTTCAAAGCAGAGCAACCGTGGTCTACGCCAGCTGAGTCTGGAGGTGAACTCGTGTCTGCATAGCTTCTTGTGGTTATTTCTTAAACAGTCATGATTGGTTTTGTCATAAGCTCGCAGTGCCCTCGGCCTGAATGGGTGTGAGGTCAGAGACGGCAGCAGGAGGCTAGGTGGGCTGGACTGGCTTGGCAGGAGTGTACTCGTAGTCCTGTTGATCTGACCCAGCAGGACTGTGCCTGGGGCAATGGAACCTGTGGCCAGCTGGAAGCCCCTGTGTCATTTTGTCAGAGCCCACTACTGCCTCTCCCTCTGTTATGCTGACGTGGGTCTCCCTGTCATTGTGTAGGGACGTTGTGTGTCTGCCTGATTTCATCGGAGGAGCCCACCACGGAGGGCCTGACCTCGACCTCCTTGGTGGAGTTTACAATTATGTCCCACCTGGAGCCACTGGATTCCAGCGAGCAAAGCAACCTGGAAGCTACAGAGCCCGACCATGTTCCCAGGGCCCTGCAGGCCTCCGCGGGATCAGGCTTTGCCAGTGAGGAGAATGAGGAATCCAAGATCCTACAGCCCCCCCAGTACTTCTGGGAAGACGGGGGAGACCTCAATGATTCCAGCCTGGATCTGGGACCAGTAACAGGTAGGTCATTTTTATCCCTTTCTTCCCTCCCTTCCTCCAGGAGAGACTCTTGCCTTGCCATGATTCTTGCTAAGAGGAGCTGGGATTAAATGTCAACACTGTTATCTCACTTCAGTGTCTGATGTGTCCCTAGTGAACCCTGAGCAAGGACAGGATGTAAAAACCAAGGTACTGCTGGATCATTATTCCTGAGCAGCTAGGAAGTTCCCACAAGCTGAGGAGAGGATCAGCTTTATCTCAGTCTCCTGCTCACCTCATCCTCCCCTTCTTTGTCTCTGCCCTGTTATTCGTCCTTTCCCTTGCTGCTGTGAACTAAACTCAGTGCAATCTAGACGTCTGAAAGTAAGCCATGAAGAATTCAGGTGGGGCCTTGAGTTTGAGTCCCAGCTGAACTCACTAGGCCCAATTCTAAGGAGTAACTAATTTGGCCAGAGTATGGCCAGCAGGATCTGGCCATCTGTGTCCTTTCAAGTTACTCAACCAACTTGCTTGGGCAGCCTGTCAGCGTAGCTGGACCTTCTCACTATAACTGGATGCCATGTCTGAGATAAACTTCCCCTGGAGAATCCGGGTCTCCTCGGGCTATGATCTTGTTCTGCTCCCCGACCCCCAATGACTCTGTACCCATCGATAGCCTGTACCCCCGCCCAGATGCCTCTTGCTCTCATGTTGTAAACCCTGTACTGTTCTTTGAAACATTAGCTTCTAATAAAACCTTTAAATCCACAGTCACTCCCACTTCCCCCCATACCAGAGCCACTGTAACCCACCTCCGTGCCTAAGCTGAGCCTCCCCTGGAGAACATAAATATATGCATACCACCCCCTTTCCTCCTAGGCCCACTGGAACCCACTGCTGCGTCTAAGCAGAGCTTCCTCTCTGTTGGTATTACAAACATGGAGTTAAAACTAACCTGCCTATGTCTGTCTATGACATGTAAATATGGCTCCTGCTTTAGTCCCCTCCTCAATCATCTCCCCGAGCTCCTTAGCAGAAGACAGTTTAGCTTTTGAGGCGCCCACTGGGAGAGGGACGGGATAGGGAGGGGGAGAGTTTTGCAGGCTTTCCTGTAGCTTATGGGATTATCCCACATGATCCTGCTCTAAATTCCAGGCTGGGCATGTTTTAATGCAGTGCAGGAAACCGACCTTCAGCCCAATTCCTTCTGTCCCCCATCACATCCAGTGTCTTCATCTCGTTCTCAGTAGGTGCTTTCCTGGCTTGATTGAGGTCTGGAATTAGAAAGCTGAAGTCTTCCAAGTCTTATCTTCACACTGATTCCTCTGACCTTAAAAAGACCTGGAATGAGGGCTGAGCCAGCAGCAACAGCAGCAGAAAACTAATTTACAGTGAGAAAATGCATTTTTGCAAGGGCGCACACACTTTCATGTGTCTTTCTGTTGCATACACCATATTAGACTGTATGCTCCTTGGGGCATGGATGTCATTGTTTTAGGACTCGAAATCACCAGGCTCACTTAGTGGTGTGTATACATCCTAGTCACATTCATGGTGACGCGCACACACAGTCACAGGCTCTCCTACACATCACACACTGTACATGCACACTCCCTTCCTGACACTCATGTGGATTGTGCAGATGCTCCTCGTGCATTTGTGCTCATGGTGAGATACTCAAAAGTTTACATCCCCCCGGGGGGGTGTATGCACCCCCCCCAGGCTCTTCCATGTATAGAGAACACACATCAGCATCACACAGAAGCACTTTTACACATGTGAAAGCACACACGAGGGCTTCACATACGCACACGACTCTCGCCATTGGTGTGTACATCTAGCCAAAGAATCTCAGCCCCGTATCACACTTGCACATTAAAAGCAATAAACAAAGAGACCCAAAACCAGTCTCATCCTATGCATGCACTCAACAGGCAGAGCACAGTCTGCCCCTTCCCACTCTACTACACAAACTCTCTCACTGCTCTCTCTTTGCTCTCCCTGACACACACACATCCCTATCAACTGGCCACCAAACAGCTGCAATACTTCTGAGGGTTGGCCTTTTGCCAGCCAGTGCTCTGTGCAGCTCACATCTCAGTGGCATTTCAGAGCCTCGGTTAATACAACTCCCTGAATTATTCAACAGCTCAGGAGCTCATTTCTATTTAAAATTTAATTAGAAACCTGGTGTGTGCCATTTTATAATAAACGGTATAATAATAGTGTCCCTAAAACGGGAAGCTTTCCCCAGTCACACTTGGCCTATAAGCGTGTGATATTCATGCCATAGGTGTGATGAAGATGTCATGTGATTCCCTGTGGAATTGTGTAACCAATTGCATTTATTATGTTACTTCTAACATACCCACCTCCTTAGCAGCTTCAAACAGCTGCCGTGAGTGGTGGATTGGTTTTTTGTTTTTTGAACCAACCTGCCAGGGAAATGTTTCTTTCTGTCATCAAATGTAGGATTTTCTCCCGTAATTACAGAGGAGTAATGCCCTGGATGGGAAAATTCAGCTCTGGTGCACTGATAGTCTGAGGCCCAGTATCAGTCAGGGCTAGAAATAGGTCAGTTAAACTATTAGAAGGGAATGATTCCCAGCTTTGTGACAGGACACGTAACACTTGCTGCTTTCACTGGTAAGCATAAAGATATTGGGCCTAAACAGCACAGTCTTCTAGAGTGAAGGCCAAATTTCTAGAGATTTCAGAGCTATACTGATTTTTTTCCCCCTCTCCCTCTGAAGTCAGTGGAGTTGGACTCAGCTCAGCCTTTTTGTGGCTTTGCAGGGGGAGGGATACAAAAAGCAATCCCAAAATGTTTCTTTTTAATATTCTCAAATTGTCCCAAAATATGTGTGCTTTTTGTGGAAAACACGTGGCCTCTAGAGAACACCTGGTATTCGTTGGGGATGGCTGGCATAACTCAACTTGTGGCGCTGCCTCTCTTGTCTTAACACACCCCTGAGGATAAAATCTTTGTGCCACACCACAGTGGATGACTGCTTGAGTAAGGATCTCAGGATTTGTCTTATATCGTCTCAGATTTTTAAACCAAGGTATTTTATCCATGATCCTCCTCTAGCCCTTGCCATGAATGTGCAGTGAAACACACTATCCTCCATACTAACCCATTGCTACCCCCTATTTTAAATATACGCACATCCGTTATCCATCAGTTAATATATCTTGCAGAGCCAAATACTGAGTAATTGGGCTTGGCATAGGAGGTTCTGTGGGAGACAAGGCGGGAGTCGGAATCCTTTTTCCTCAGGACAAGGAGCAGCAGCTGAGTTGCTCTACAGCTACAACTGCAGTAATTGTACAGGAGGGTTTGATCGGTTGATTCACATGTAGGCCCACTAGGCACGTCCCGAACTCTTCCATGCCCTGCCCCCCAAAACTTCTCCGCATACGTGCATGGAGGCAAATGAAGACCTGCAGAGCACGCGGTAGCGGGTGCAGTGGGCATGATTGCTCTGCATCCAGCCTTTCTGCACAACGGAACAAAACCTGTGCCCTTGCTGGTTGAGCAGTGCGTGAGGTGGGGGTTCGGATTTATAGCCGCAGTCCTGCTGTGACTGGAGTCTCAGACCACGGCCCCAAATCCATCACTCCTCTCCACTAGCTTTTGCTTAACTGGTTGGCAGGTACACTGGGGAGCACATAGGGTGTCTGAGGGCTAGTGCAGGGCATGGATCAGTGTGAAGGTATTTCACTGCATGCTTTTTTGTGTGGGAGCCAGCACTAATTACCTGACTTAGTTTGAAAACTCTATAGAGGATCTGCAGAAAAAAGTCCTATGGAAAATGTGTAATATACCAGTGTCCCACTGAGGAAAGGGGACTATTTCAGTACAGGGTGCTTGGAGACAAGTCCAGCATTTACTGCTGCTGCGAACTGCAGAATGAGTCTCTTCTAGTTCTTCCTGCTTAAATGATGGCTGTCAAATGTCTCCAAGGCATGATGAAATGGTTCTGAATGTCTCAGGAAGCATTGGGGTCTTCCTATGATATTAGGACGTGTATGTGCAGTAGAACATATAGCACCCCACCAGGAGATGAGTACACCCAAAATCTGAAGTCATATTGGACCTTGGTTGCTGACTTTAGCAGGAACAGGATCTGGCTCGTGAAGCATAAAACTCCCCCGCACTGATGACATATTTGGAACTCTTTCCCTGTCTTTGTTTCTGAATGCAGCTGATACTCTGGCCCAGAGAAGAAGTCAGTGCAGAGTCTCGTTACAGACCAACCAAGGACCAGAGCGGAGACTTGGAGGCAGACCACAACTGGGGTGGATTATTTAAAGACAGGATAAGTTACGTATAACAGGGGTGGCCAAACCGTGGCTCGCAAGTGGCTTTACAGTTAAAGTGTGGCTTGTGGAGCCCCCCAGGCTTCCCCCATTCTCTGCCTACCACACTGGTGCAGGGTGGTGGACCTAGGGGCTTCTGCCTATTGAGGAGGGGGTTTTGGGGGCTTCAGCCTTACTGGAGCCCCGGGACCACCTTTCCTGCAGGGCTGAAGCCACTAGCCCCACCAACACACTGCAGGATGGAAGCCCTGAGCCCTGCAGGCAAGCCCTGGCTCCCAACCTTCTGAAGATTGTTGTATGTGGCTCGAAGGTCAGTAAATATGGCCACCCCTGGCATATAAGGAGGAACAAGTGGAGGAAGAGGTAAGACTGGTGCTCAAGACAGGAAGGTAGACGATGGAGGAGGAGCTGTAATGTTGTAGCTCCCTTGTTGGCAGCAGCAAAGCTCTGTGTAACACAGTATTGATTAGCTCCTTTCCCTCCAGGCACAAGCTCCTGTTGTAAGTGTGGGCAGAAGAAGGGCCTGTGCAGTGTTCAACACAGCATGTGCAGATATGGCAATTTCCTATAATGTCCTGCACAAACACTACTGAATTAAGGCTAAGTGTTTTAAAAGTTCACTGTCTTAAAAAGACAAATGTTTCTGTATTGTGACTAATGTAAACTCCGGGAAGTGTTATGAGCTTCAGAGTGCCAGGTGAGAATGAACTTTTTAGTTGAGTGCGTTTCCTAGGACATACTTGGAAGGAGAGGGGAAGGCCAATTCCCACCCGCGGACCCAACCTTTTGAAGTTACACCCTGAGGAGAAATCCATTGTCTGCACATCATCTGTTCCCAGGGTCCCAAGATCATAGACCCCAAGTGTCTGAAGGAGTAACTCTCAGACACACGCATGTTCTTATTCTGAGCAAAAGTTGTTATGAACTTGTAACCACAGAAAAACCCTTTGGTGGGGTTTAAAGGACTGACCAGCTGCCAGGGCCCTTCTTGGAGTTGGGGGTGATCTCTGCTAAGCTTATTAGCATGTGTGTAGGTTCTTTTTTTGTTTTAATATGTTTCCTCTGTAATGCTGTTACCTTATGAATAAACATGCTTGCTTAGAAAGGGGCTGCACGGTACTTTCTAACTGTGGGCAATCACACTGTGAATAGCCTCGGAGGAGAAAGCCTGTTTAGGAAGTCTGATTTGCAGGGGAGCTCATGGTATAGCAGGGAACAGTGCAGCTTGGAAAAATCGTGGGACGGAGGCAGAGATGCAGGTTTTTGTCCCAGAGAGGTGCTGGGAGCCTTGAGTGGGTGTTCTGGCTGGACCATAGAGGGGAATACAGCTGCAGTTCCCTGAACTTTGGCAGCATGTTGCAGACCAAAGGACCTGAAGGCATGGCCTCCCGCCCTGGCCATCCTCAGCTGCCTCCTGGTCATCACCTGTGGTCTGGTTAGTGTTGGGGGACCTAGTATTCTCAAAGACTAAGAAGGAAACCAGAAGCTGTTCGAATTGTCGTTTGGGTTTGACTTTTTCATTTCTCCTTTGCAGTAACATTGGACTGAGTCAGTGACAGACTCCTGCACGGACGTGGGCCTACAGCAGGGCCTCAAATGATTCACAACCAATCCCTTTTGCCTTGACCTCCATCTCCTCCTGTTTCCTCCTAATGCACTGCATCACCATGGCAAGCAATGGGGTTTCCTCTCTAACATAAGAGGAAGAAATATGAGGTCTGCTTAAAAAAAAAAAAAAAAAAAGGCTTCAGTTCCATCCCTGGTGTTACCCCACTGACTTCTCTGGCTCCATTGACACCCGTAGAGTTGCCCTATCCATCCCTGGTTGATCACAAATCAGTATATTCTTCGTAGGCTCAATCAGAAGCAGTCCTGCTGCCCTTCCTGTTGATTTTGTTCCCGGTGGTGGGAAGTGTAGGTCTCTGGGATCCCCCTACTTACCCCATCTGTTCCTCCCCTGCCAAAGTTCCAAACGGGGCGAACCCAACCTTCTGGTTTAGGGAAAGCCCTGTGGTCCCGGCTGCCGAGAGGCAAAGTCTTTTCCAAGAAGGATCGCTTAGCTGTTACCTTATGTTAAACTAGGAGGTAAACAAACGGCATCCCAGGAGCTGAGTGCAGGCAGGCGGCTGCTCAGCGCTAAGCCTCTTACACATACACATGGTCTTTACCAGGTGCTTCATTTCGTTAATGCCCAAGGCTGAAGATAGGATTAAGAACTGTAGATTTGCTGTCAATCTGGAATGGGAGGTGGCTGCTTTCAATGTGCCTGGAGGGGAGTGGAGGGGATAGTTGTGGTGAAGGGCAATGAATCCCTTCAGGAGAAAGGGGATTCTGAATAAAAGAGGGGGTGATGTGGGAAAGAGCTTAATCCACTGATTGATTAGGTGTAATTTACAATTATAATACAGTGTCCAGCCTGTCTCTCCTCTTACCCCAGCGTCATCTCTCTCTGGGAATGGCCTCTGTTAAGCAGGGAATAAGCAGGAGATTAAGAAAGGTTTTTAAAAGTGCCACATGCCACTGTAATGAACCACAGCCACATGCATAAAGACCTGGTGGCCTCAGCCGTGGTCATACCTGGGACCCTGAAGCCAGGATGGGGACTGACTGGGTGGGGAAATCAAGTTTTGTACTTTATTAAATAAACCAGATTCCTTTCCTGTAATGGAAAAGCATTCACACCAAGTACATACACGAGAGAAGTGCCAAAAAGAGGACAGGTATTTGGAAATGGGGTCACCCTTTCTAGTGTATTCAGTGGAGGAGGTCTCCCCAGCCAACGAGCCAGACTCCTTAGCAAGGTTCTTAGACTATTAACCTGATCCTG
The DNA here is from genome assembly GCA_007922155.1 of Mesoclemmys tuberculata. NCBI lineage: Eukaryota > Metazoa > Chordata > Testudines > Chelidae > Mesoclemmys > Mesoclemmys tuberculata. The sequence continues at coordinate 23,566,359 of ML677085.1, read as the reverse complement.
AACAAGTGATGTACGATGTAGTGTGGTAATGCTGTATTGTAACATTGCCCTAGTAAAAAGTTTCAGAAGAATAAACCAGACTCCTAAAAGGGAAGAGTGACTGAGAAAGCGTCTGCTGTGTGAAGCTTTCGTAACTAAGAAGGTGTAATTGAGGGAGCAGCGCGGCCCCTACTAAGGCTGGGTAAGCGCTGCCTGAAGATGTTAGCATCCTCAAACTGGAGTTGCAGACCTCTCCACATGCTGTCTTCTTGTGCCAGTCCTCTCTGAGATACAGGCAGGAGATCCCATGCTAGCTGAAAGCCAGTAGGTTTCTGGGTGGCTGCCTTTTTATGGGCTATTCTACTGTTTCTTACCCTCTTCATTAGTGGTAAATGTAATAGGCCCTCCTGTAAAGCAAATCTCATCTCTGACCATGGCCGCATGTACCCACGTGTGATCTGTTCTATCACCGACTTCAAGGGAATACTCTTAGAGCAGAGGAGCAAGGTTGGGAGAAAGGAGATGGAGCAGTGACGGGGTTAATGACAAGACTGCAGTTTACTCACTTCTGACCTCTTCTCTTCCCCTCTCCCTTGCATCCCTGTATTCCATAACCAGGTCTCCACTTACCTGTTGAAATATGATGCACTCATAAACCAGCCTGACAAATCTGGCATTGCAGCCAGCTACCTAATACCTGTCCTGTTAACATAATACCAGTAGCATCTCCTCACCAGGGTGAGTGCAAGTAATTTGAGTCAATCTGGACTTCATATTCCATGATGTAGGGTGACAGGGTGCAGTTACTCTAGAAATCTCAGCAATACTCTGGCGGGGGCAGGATCAGTCTAGCAGTGCTTGCACTGGGGGAAGTAGACAAGGTATCATCTGACAGTTCCTTTGCATCCAAGTTCTGTGCCTCAGGCTACAAAAAAGGTGATCTTCTGGGGTGCTGTGCAGGGACCTGATGGTCAGAAAGTGCTGGACACCGACCGTCTGAAAAATCAGGCCTCTTCAAGAGGTTCCCAGCCGGAATCATAAAATCAGTAGCTGCTTTTGAAGATGAAGGTCCTGCTGTATACGAACTAGAGAGGCTGAACTCTGGAGGTGTCTGATTCCCCATTGGGATCTGACTTCTGCAAATAGTTCTTGGCTTTAAAATGAGCAAAACCAGTGCCCTCCAGATCTAAAAACCTCTGAACTTCAGGGCATCCTGGGACCAGATCGGAATTTTGCAATATGGGGCCCATCTGTAAAGTAACTGGTAGAACAGGGTTCATTGCAAGATTTTGGGGCATTTAGGTTTTAACCAGTGGGTTCTTGCTGGGCCAGACTCTGGTAGGACCCTTGGTTTAGCATGCAGGGAGGCGCTGGTGCTGGTGGGCAGTGGAAATGTTAAATCGATTAGCAATGAGTGTGAGGACTCCTGCATCTGCTTCCATCTCACTGACTCACTGCCTGAGAAGAGCAGCGCAGGTTTCAGTTGTCAGCTGCCCTGTAAACAGGAGCCTGCTGGGAGGTTGTAGGATCATTTCTCTCTCAGCTTTGATCTAGATGGTGAGACAGAGGAGGCTGCAATCCATCAGCCTCCCTCAGGGCTCGCTCACCCTGAGTGCTGCTCACTGTTCAGAGGAGAGCAGGGAGGCTGCATCATGTGGGGCTTTAACCCTTAAGGAACTGGCTATTTCCCAGGTGCTCTAGCAACATAAGAAAAGGTCAGTTGCAAGTGTTCCAGGGGAGGCTGATGTGCCATGCCGGGAGGGTTTCCAGCTCTCAGGGGGGTAGTGCTCTTGCTTGGTGCTTGGCCAGTCCAGCCCTCTGTGCAAAGAACGTGCCTGCTTTCCTGCTGTGCCCCATCTTTCCTCCGCTGCTCATTCTCAACCCCTCCTTCTGGAACCAGCAGTGAGGAAACCAGGCAAGGGGTGCAGAGGAGCTGGGATAGAGCCTAGAGTGTTTCTATGCAGGGAGGGTCTTTGTAGTCCAGTATCCCATCTCAGACAGTGGCTACTGCCTTATGCATCAGGGGGAGGTCAACCCTCCCCTCCCCACCCATAATGCATCTATGCAGGTACAATTCCTACTGTTCTCAATGGGGCTAATGCATGATATGCAATTACCAAGCATTTTAATGGCAGCAGAAGCGTAAGAGCCTTTAGCCCTTCACCATCTGTCAGAAGCGGGCCCCAACCTAGAGTCCTCGATCCCATGGTCATTCCTGCCATTAACCATCCCCTGGCTAGTGGTGTCCCAAGTTACAATAGATCCTGGTGCATTGTATGGGACCAGGGGCGGGAAGGGCCCTAGGTGAGTCCAGGTCACAGCACCCTGGAGGAGGAGCTTTACAGGTTCTGGTTTCACTTTGAAGGAAAGCTTCAGGAGAAAGTCACCAGCTCCTATCATGCTGGGGGACAGAGCCATCACAGGCATATCAAGCAGCCTTTGAGGTATCTAGGGGCTGATTTTTAATATAAAGCTACTGATGTGGAGATTCACATAAGTCACCCACCAACAAGGTAGGAATTTGTCTGTGACACCTTTGTTCACCATTAGGGGTGAAAAGATCAACTTGCTTTTTGCTTTGGGAGTATTGGGGAGAGGTGGGGGTGTCACCTGAGACTGAGGAGTTGCACGGGCAGCACTGAGAGCTTTACCTGCATGGAGAACTTTACCTGCTATGGAACATCTCCGCGACTCTTGCTGACAATAAACTCTTCCCACCCCCACTCTTGCACCCAACGGAGCTCCAGACGCAGCAGCAGCAAGCAGTGGCTTGGGGACCGATGTCATTCGGAGTCTCCTCTCACAGACACACACTGTAAGGCATCCAGACGGCTGCCTCCCACTGTGCTTAATGAAGCATCCACTTTGGCTGGCAGGCAAGGACACAAGCTTGGGGATGTCGGAAATCGCTTATTTATTTATGAAGAATAACCACAGCCGAGACAGGTGGGGGGGCAGGGTTTTCTGACTGCAGCAAGACCCCTTTCTGATTTCCAGCGTGCACCGCAGTGGGTGTGGGGGTAGGGACCTTATTCAGAGGCAAGGCCCAGTACTTTGTAGCATTGTTATTTGCAACTTCTTGATCAGGATGGAGAGACCCATTCATCCTGGATGGCGCTTCATTAGCATCAGGATGAGTGTGGCTTTGGAGCATGTGGTCTGTCAGTCATCAGGAGCTGATCTTGCTGCTACAGTGTTAGCCCAGGACATCTCATACCTCCTTGCTGGGCTTCCGGGAAGGGCCACTGACTGAGCCGACTTTCTTGCTGTGAAGCTTGGTGCTGTCTCTCCCTGATATTCCACAGGCTGCTGGATTCCTCCCAAAGCACCACACACGCTGGCCTTCCAGAACAGTGCCATGCTGCAATTATTGAGCTCCGGCTGGGGATGTGTGGATTTAGTTTAGCCCCCGTTTCTGACCTTTATTCCCTATTGCTAAACAGCTTCTTCAATATCCTGATGGTTTGGGAACCCAGGTATCATTTTTGAGCTGATTTTATGCTGGGAGGTGCTTTACCGGCCCCGAGTCTGCTCTCACTGGCACCCGAGTCAATCCAGATTTTGGTGGTGTTACGTGTGTGTAACTGAGAGCAGGATCGGGTCTATCATTCTCTTTAATCTCTGTAATTTCCACCTTAGTTTGGTAGTGGCTGAATGTCAGTACAGTCTGGGATCTGTTTGATGGCCCCTCTATGAAATTAATTGCAGAATCTCAGCCCAGTTTCCAGTGCATGCAAACCTACACATGAATACCACC